>RYFJ01000009.1:600000-897393 GCA_003991445.1 Oryza meyeriana var. granulata | reverse complement strand
CTTCAAATCCCTAGCGAAAATTTAGCTATCAAGAATGCCTCCTTTCTCAGTATCTAAAGCTGGGTAGCTTGGCGCTTGCCCATTTCATCACTTTTTCTCTCTATCTGACTTAGCCGATCCCTGATCGATATTCTATTGGTCAGCAGCATGCTATGCCGTACTAACTTAGAGTTGAACCTATGAGACTCATGTTCGGTTATAACCAGTCGAACGTTGCCGCCAGATGGAGTTCAATTCTGTGAGTCTTCCCGACATGCCCACATGTCTCACTAGCGCATCAATTTCCAGCATTATGCTTGTTAAATAATCGCGCACATCTGAAACACTTTGATGCCTCAGATAGATGGCTGTCATCTTTGCTCCATATACTGCCATGTCAAAGGAAAACAATCGGCAAGACTGCAAATATGGCACGAAGGGATCAGTAGAAAGTTAAAAGCAAAGACAAAAGCTACACTGAAGGCAAACACGGCAGCACAGTACATCCCGGCTTCCAGGGAAATAATAATTGTTCCTTCAGGCCATCACGATGAGAAGAGCTCTCGTCGACGCTGACTTGTTCGAGGAGGTGGGACAGCCTGAGGAACCACCACTTAGCTTGGAATGCAAAGAGTCATTCTGACCAGACCGAGCTAAGAATAAATGTAAATAAAAGAGAACGGGTAGAATATTAAGACTTGCGCCATTACTGAGAGATAGGCCGATTGTTGAGGAAGTGGCTCGGTGCAATTACATCAGCATCGTTTTCTGCTCTTAGATACATGCGTAGCTTTCTTCTGCCTACTCCGAATACCTGAGACGACCGGATACGGAAATGGACGTCCGCCCACTAATTGGTTCGAGGTTATACAGAACACACCGCTGTGCTTTTTTGGTCGACTGCCAGCCTGCAAAAAAGCGTTTAATAATATGCGAGTGAGTAAGCTGGTTTTACCTCTATCAATCTATACACTCGTTCAAAGCATAGCCACAGGGCCGTACAAAATAAATCTCTCCTTACTGACCACCATCGACAACAAGTCTGAGTTAGCAATGTCAAATACACACCTCGCTGGCCTGGCTGATAAGGCTATCAAAGTTTGCAGTCCTATCTACTTACTAGATTGCTGCAGCGCGGCGGGATACAATAAAATAGCGATCAAGACCTGACAACCACTGCGCAAACGACCATGTGTAAAACTCACATGAAAGCGCGATCCCCAGAAAACATTTGGCCAGCATGAAGAGGTGATGACGATCAGAAATCGGCTGATCATCAATCCGAGCTTAGCTGTCGAAATTAAAGGCATCTCAATGACACTATCATTATAAGCCCCATAGAATGCCCCCTGTTAACATAGTAAAACCCAAAACCAAACAAACAAACACTTCAGGGGGGTTATTCTTACCGCCCAAAGGCGATGCAGCTTCCCATAGAAACCAACGGTAAATGGATTTTGGTCGTCTGTTGTGATCCTGGAAAGACCGTGAGAAAGATCCCAGGCGTGAGTGTAGATATTTAGCCAGAGTGAACAACCACCAAACCCCTAATGCGGCCGGGTCCCCCATAACAGTTTCTGAAACGCTGATATTGTCCAGAAATGCCCAAGATCTTCGAAATAAACAACACTACAAACCTCGGCATGTTATCGTGGACGAGTTCATCCACCAAAAACAAACCGCTCCACCATAAGTTCAGAAAAGACAACCATGTTCCCCGGTCATTCAACATCCTCCCTATTTAATGGATATGTACCTGGACCAGCCCCGATTTCTTTCTTGGAGCCGATGAGCAGGTTTGAAGCGGAGCTTGAAGGTCGATGTAGCTTGTCGTGTCCGGCAGGTGAGCATAGTAACTCCAGCAAGTGGGGGTCATCGGCCCATGCCCAAACAGGAATGCATTAAGATGCATCGGACCAGAAATATGAGCTGATGCAAGCAAGGGATCATTTCTTTCCATATCGGCCAGAGAGAATTATGCCAGTGGCCGATATGATTCTCCAGTAGGAGTTCTCTTCGCAGCCGATACCCTATGTACCAATCTCTCCACCCAGGCAGTTTGCTTCTCGCCATGACCTGAAGATGTTGGTCCAGTCAGTGACTCGCATGGCCGAGTTCTTGAAAGAATTACGCTGGGTCTCGGTCAATTGATATAAAATCGTGGGTCTTCTTACCCATGGGGGCCATGATAGAAAAAGCTGGGGTAATCGCGGCGGAATCAAGATCTGGGCTCTAAGATGCTACAGTAAACAAGAACATGACGAATAATAGGTAAAGAACATAGCAATCGGATTCGTATGGGCTGTAGATCGGAAGAAAACAATCGGATAGAAAGATTACCTCAGGAACTGCGGATGCTGATCCATGCAAAGGGGAAGAAAGAAGATGCAGGAATCAACGACTGAAGGAAAGGGGTCGCGACGATTCGTCTGGATTCGCTGGAGCTTGACGAAGCTTTGGAAGATGAAGCGGTGGTGCTCTGGTGATGTGAAAGCGTAAAAAAGGGCTAGGGAGACGAAGCGTTTGATAGAGATATGATGACTGGGTGGGAATCGAGGCTGTTGGCACTGTTTCAAACAAATATGGCAAGTGGGCTACCTTGGGCCGCTTCGGCATGGAAGAAATATGGAGGCCCAAAACGAAAGAATTTCGAAGTCTTATAAAGAACTCCGAAATTGGGGGCATGTGTAACGCCAAAATTTGGTAAGGCCCTGTACTCAGATTCGGTCAGAGGAGGAATTGCAGTCAACTAACAAATTAACCAGAAGAGACCGATTCTGGAAGGGACCGTGAAGATCGCTGCCTGGCAGTTATTTACTGTACCTATTAATTAGCAAGTGTTTATCTTTAGGAAACCTGACCTCGTGTCCGGTCAGGTCTTGTTAGCGTTCTTTGTTATAATTAGGAAATCATGTACCGTGTCCTATAAGGACTCATGTAACTCGGGGTATAAATACGTACGCCCGGGCACCTTGTAAATCATCACTCAATCAATACAAATTCGGCGCATCGCCACCCTTCCGATGGGATCTTGCTTCTCGAGCCGGGCTGCATCGGTTAGGTCCGACCTCCTGCGAGAGGGTAAGTCTCGTCACCCCGGCTACCTATCGGCTAGGACTTCCTCGGTTGGGTCCGATATTCTAGCCGATTTTATGGTAGTCGGCTTACCACGATATATTTACTTTGTCTATGGCTGCATCAGTTCAGTTTGACCTCATAGATTGATTAGGTATATCACATCATGTGTGCATAGATTGTATCGGCTTACTGGGAGCGATTTATCATCAGTTTGTGCTGCATCGGTTAGGTCCGACCTACTAAACTGCTAGCGATAAATCGGTCCTGCTAGGCCGATGCTTTATGTGCAAGCGTCTTATCGGAGTGTATAGCCAGTAAGTTATCCTATAGATCACGATTGCATTAGATCTATCGGCCTATCGAGATCTCGCTATTATCAGTCTGTGCTGCAACGGTTGGGTCCGATCTACTAGACTGAATAATAACGTCATTCTTAATAAGCCGATGGTTTTATGTGCGATGTTGTTATCGGAGTGCTTAGCCGATAAGTTATCTCTTTTTAAATACAGCCGATTATACTGCTTGCTCTGTTATATATTCTTGCCTACATTACGGTTACGATCGGCTAAGAGCTAGCCGATTGATTTTCTCTGCCGATCTAAGTGCAAGCACAAGCGAGTTCCCGGGCACGACCTCAGACAAGTTCCCAGGCACAACCTCAGGTAAGGACCCGGGCACGGGCACGGACAGCGGATGAAGACCCCGGGAGCCGATGTGAGCAAGGGCACGGGCACGGGTAGTATTTTCACGGCAATACCAGTAACTTTAAACCATGATCGGCTGGAGTTTATTTAATCTGTTTACTTATGCATTCTGCTCGTTTATTTTACCAAGTTTATAGCCGATTTTTGAGCATTCCTTCGATGATCGGCTAGTGCAATACTTGCTTATTATTATGTTATTGCTCTTGCCGTCATCGGCTCTTAGCCGATGTATAAGTGCTACAGTGCTCATCAGCCATCGGCCAATGAGATGAGTCCAAGCCGGCTTCCAGCCGATTGGCTCACGAATTTGACATTTTCTCTCCTTGTCAATTGCAGGGTCAAATTGACTGGCACGCCTACGAACCTCAAGATTTTTAGGACCTGCACTGGAGTGAAGCAAATCTCCCAGGCCTTCGCGTGTCTCCCAGACGCCGGATGGCCCCCGGCGGGTTTTCGGCGTCAACAACGACCTAGCAATGCTTTTCGTGATTAGTCCCATACTACTCGTTAATGATAAGAAATGATGAAAACTTGATAGCTTCAGGTTTGGAGGGTTATGGTTTTGGGCATGAACTGCATTGGAGTGTTGTTCAGTGATTGGTTTGATATTGATTAATAATTAAACTATATGGTTTTTGCAATGTTTCTAGATGCAAATATTTTAAATGATGTTTATGCAAATAAGCCATACTATGCCTTTCTTTTGGAATCCTGTTGCATTATTTTGCATTCCTTGTGTGGTTTGTTGAGTATAATGGGTGGCACTCAGTCTTGCAATATTATCATCATCAGAGTGAAGATTTGTGTGAAAGGAGAAGTTTTGGTGTTTGGCTTATACCCTCAGTTGAGCTGCCTGTGGGCTTGGTGCTGAAGCTTCGTTAGGATTGCTGTTCCGCTGATGTTTTCTTCTATGTGAGGACTAAGTGTCTCTTTTGTAAGTATTTATCGTTATTTCGTTTTTGTTATGTTTATCAAATTGTTGATTTGTGTACCTCAACTGCTTCCTAGACGAGGATTTAATGCACAAATTAGCTTTGTAAATTTTGGTGAATTTCTGGGTATGACACCTCCAGATACAGCGTAAGCAGTTCCTGGTGCATTGGTGACACCAGCACGGATGGTGACGTGAGAAATTTCTTGAAGTCTTCAAAGGCTTGTTTGGCTTTGTGGAGACCATGGGCCTCGGGTACCTCAAGGAAGGCAATTATGGCCACTTGGACAGAGGGTGGGTCGTTCCTACAATTGGAGATAGAGTATGACTCGGCTTCATATTATCTTGTATAACGAGAAATGGGATATAATCCTAGCCGGACTCTCTATGTACTAATAAGGAACGCCCTTGGTCGTATCTGACTGGGTTTCCTACCCTGTAACCTTCATCCCTCCAATATATAAGGAGGGGTAGGGAGCCCCCTGGGGCATAGATAGAATCTCACCAGAGAAACCTCAAAGGCAATACACCACAACTGGACGTAGGGTATTACCTCATCTCGAGGGCCTAAACCAGTATAAGTTGTTCCGTGTTCCTTTGCAATCCATCAAGTTTAGGTCTCACAAGTAGCCCCATATTATTTTTGCCGATAAAAAACATCGACAGTTGGTGCGTTAGGTAGGGGCATCGGCGAGATCATCTTCAACAAGCCTGATGGATTCAACCACCGGAGTCGACGGCATCAACTTCTTCCCTGGGCAAACAATCACATTCGGGAGCCTCGACTTCATCACCGACAAGTTCGGCAACCTCACCCTGTCCGACTCGGATCCAATCCGATCAGCCAGGGACCATGCTGACTCCGCGCTAGTCGGCCTACGCAACACTGCAGCGATCCTCGTTGACATGCTGTGGCAATCTTCAACATGCCTAGGTCTCGGGACAACTCTTTTTTTCGGTGTTCGACTTGGACTCGGCCTCAAGCCGGCTGAGATCGGGCTAAGAAAGGAGGAGATCGTCAATCTCCCGTTTGGACTCGGCAACGCCGTGGATAACTTCAATCAACATCTGATGCGGCAAGCCCGATCCCCTGGAGTTCGACTCGGGTATGGCCCAGAGCCGCTCGAGATTGGATCTAGGGAGGTCGGAGTTGTAATTACCCCCATCAACCACTTTGATTCTGACTTTAAGTCCGACAGCAGTTCAGCAAGCTTCTCTCCACCACGCAAAGTCTTCATGGCGTCCCAGGGCTCGACTCCCACTCAAGAGGCACACCGACTACGAGATCAACAAGAGGAGGAGGCCCACTGACTGTGAGAACAATAGGAGGAAGATGCAAGATGCCTACAAGCCGAGCGCGATGCTCGCAACGACAATCTGTGCAAGGATGGGTGCACCGCTCAGCGGGAGATCCTCCAAAGCCGAGTCGGCAACCACGACGTTTTTGTAACTCCTCAATAGAACGTTGTGGCCGCTGCAACTCTACTGGATACACTGTAGTTCGGGCCTGGTCACTAGGTCACCCCGATGATTGCAAGGATCAAGGCCATGATCACCGCTGCTACTTGCCAGCAGCGTCAACAGTTGGGTGACACTCTCATACTGACCAACAGGTCGGCTTCTCCAACGGCGGTCTCATCTGCCTCAACACGACACCGAGCGGCCTGGGCTCCAGTCAGCCGCACATGGAGTCATACCACACGTCACTCGGCAACCGCAACAACGACCGATGGCGCTGACATCAAGATGACCATTAGAATAACCAGGATGTCCGAGGCCGACTACGACGTGATCTTCGGCAGGACATCAACGCGTGACGCCACGAACGCAAGGAAGACGAGCGTCTCTGACTAGAAGACGAGAATGAGCGCTTCGGCTTCCACCATGAGCGGTTTCACCACCGTAGTCGGAGTCGGAGTCGGAGTCCTCACACAGATGAAGGTGTACCGACCTTCACCCACGAGCTGGAACAAGTCGACTGGCCGTCAGGCTTCAAGCCGATTGGAATTGAAAAAATACGATGGGAAGACCAACCCCGAGTCCTAGCTCACAGTTTACACTCTGGCAATTCGAGCAGCTGGAGGAGATCATAAGGCCATGGCTAACTACGTCCCAGTCGCTCTAGCCGACTCAGTGAGGACATGGCTAACAGGACTTCCTAAGAGATCAATCGGCTCCTAGGGAGAACTCCGGGAACGCTTCATTGCCAATTTCCAAGGGACGTACGAGAGGCTATCTTCTGAGTATGATCTGTATCAGTGTCATCAAAGGAAGAACGAGTCTCTTCGTGATTTCATCAAAAGGTTTTCTGAGAAGAGGAATTCAATCCCGAAGATAAAGGACGATGTCGTCATCGCCGCCTTTCGAAAAGGAGTCAAGGACACCTCGTTCATTGCTAAGTTCACTCGAAAGCCTCCAAGTTCTGTCAAAGCTCTCTTCGACATGGTGAACAAATATGCCGACTCGGTCGACGTTGTTGCTGAGGCTCTCGATGACAAAAAGGCACCCTGATAGAAGGAGCGGAAGGACACCGATGACACGGCCCTAACTAAGGCTGGGAATCGCAAACGCAAGTCGGACGACTTCATTGTGGCAGTCGGTCACAACCGTCTTTGACCTCCTAGAACTGAAGATTATCAGAACGATAAGTGACATGCTCGGGGGCTCAAAAGCTCAAATGCAAGGATGGCATCCCTACTCCCAACTCGTGCAATACCGAATAGCTAAGTCACTTTCTAATAAATATTTTTTTCCTTTATATGATATTTTCATCTAAATGGGCCAGGAGGCAACTCACTTCCCTATGGTTTGACTTGGATACAGCTTAGAGCTAGTTGGAACCGGATCTAGGGGGATGAGATCGTCAATTCCTCACTCGGCCTCGCTAATGCCATAGCCGCTTACACTTAATAGGTGTACATATTGCGCATTTTCTGTTTTTGCTTTTAATGATTGCAAAAGTACTCGAGTAGCATAAATTCTGATCCGTGAAGCTTTGCTCCATGAAAGACGAACTCAAGTCACCCAAAACGCGTGTCTGGGAAAGAGCCATGAGCCAACTCCCGACGCTAGCAGGCTATGACTAGTCGGGCAGAGTGTTTAAACGTAAGGGGTCAACTACTCGGAGAAATTAATATCAATAAGAGGAGGAACACATATTTATATCTATTGTAAAATAGATCAATTTTCTTTGGGTGATTGTTTTCTTCATCAGATGCTACTCATCCAATATGTTTATAATGCAGGGCTCAGTTCCAATACAATGTAACAAGAATTCCATGCGGCTACGAGCTGATCTCCTATGCCGATGGGTTGGACCAAGTCCTACCCTGATACACTTGGAGTGCGACGCTTCAAGAATCACTAGGAATGCTCCATGAGGGCTACTGACCGAGTACTTGCGCCAGTCAGGACAAGGATGTCACCTTGATCTTGGTACGTGCCATGGGGGCTAATAACCGACCTCCGGCATCAGTCGGGACTCGGGTACCACTCTGCTGGGTAAGGTACGCCCCATGAGGGTCGCCAGCCGAATCCTATGCTAATGCTAGGTTCAGGTACCTTATTTGGCCAAACTCTGTTGGGTAGGGTACGCCCCATGAGGGTCGCCAGCCGAATCCTATGCTAATGCGAGGTTCGAATACCTTATTCGGCTACAATTTACCAGGTTGGGTATACCCCAAGAGGGTCGCCAGCTGAACCCTGCACTAGCGTAGCGTTCGGGTACCTATTTGGCCAAAACAATGAAACAGGGCACTACTAGAGCTTTCAGTCGGAGGTAGCACCAAACCCGGAACCTACGGAGGTGCTCATTATGTTTCAAGATTGGAAGCCCCCAATCATTTTATTTCTACCGGAAGATGAACTTCCTAAAGATTGCAACGAAGCTGAGTAAGTCAAACAACGGAGCAAAAGCTTCATCATAGTTGGAAAAGACCAATATTGTCAACGCGCATCCGGAGTTCTCATGCACTGCGTTACACCTGAGGAGGGCAAGTAGATCTTGCAATCTATCCACTCGGGCATCTGTGGCAATCATGCTATATCCAGAACGTAAGTCGAAAAGTCTTGCAGACAAGGGTCCTCTAGCCGACTATGGTTATCGACGCCAATGACAATTGTTTTGAGACATGCGAGGGTGCCAATTTGTCGGCTGCGCTGGGTATGTCGTTTGGGCCGACTTATTCCTTATAGGTGTTGACGCCGAAAACCGCCGGTGTGCCAAAAAGCTTGCTGACGATCTGGTTCGGCGTCTGGTGACACGCGAAGGCCTGGGAGATCTTCTTAGCTCCAGTGCAGGTCCTAAAATATTTGAGGTTTAGGCGTGCAGTCAATTTGACCCGCAATTGACAAGAATGAGAAATTGATTACTGATCCAATCGGCCAGTAAGCCGATACGGATTCCTTCCAGCCGATCGCCGCTATGCTCGTGCCCGGGCCCTCGCTGTACTCACGCCGGTCTCGTGCTCATTCTCGCTCCGATCCGCTTGTGCTCTGCGCCCGGATCAGCAGCAATTGCAACATCGGGCTATCGCCATACGGTCTGATGTAGGCTCCTGTAGCGATGGCCGATGGCACCTGTGTATTGGCTAGGAGACGATAACGACTATAAAATAAAATGGATAAGCTTGTCAGTATAACATGTGCATCGCTTAAAGCCGATGATAAAATAGATAGGCAGAATAGTGAACTAGCCGACTGCCAAGGAAACACATGTTATCGGCTAGAGAACCGATGATAATATAGATGACCCAAAATAGTAAAGATAATACAGTCGGCTTTATAAAAAGATAACCTATCGGCAAAGCACTCCGATAGAACGTCGCATACACACCGATCGGCTCGACAAGGATAAATCTATTATTATCGATCTAGTAGTTCAAACCAACTGATGCAGCACAGATCGATATAGTAAAGGAACCTCAAACAACCGATAAGATCTAATGCAAACTGTGATGTAATAAGATAACTTATCGGCTATATACATTCCGATAAAACACTTGCGCAAAAAAATCAACCTAGCAGGAACAACTTATCGCGACAGTAGTAGGTCGGACCCCAACCGATGCAGCACAAACTGCGATAACTACTCCCAGTAAGCTGATAAGATCTACGCAGCGTATGTGATATACCTGATAGGCCTAAGAGATCGAACCGAACCGATGCAGCCGTAGACAAAGCAGATATATCGTGGTAGCCGGCTTCCATATACCGACTAGAATATCGGACCTAACCGAGGAAGTCCTAGCCGATTGGTAGCCGGGGTAACGAGACTTACCCTCTCGCTGGAGTTCGGACCTAACCGATGCAGCCCGGCTCGAGAAGCAAGAACCCGTTGGTAAAGGGTGGCGATGCGCCGAATTGTATTGATCGTTGAGATGATTTACAAGCTACCCGGGCATACGTATATATACCCCGAGTTACAAGAGTCCTGATAGGACACGGTACATAATTTCCTATCTATAGAAGGAAAACTAACAGGCCCCGATCAGATACGAGATCAGGTTTCCTAAAAAGTATTAAAACTACCTAATTTATAGATAAGGTAATTAACTGCCATAGCGTGGTCTTCACGATTCTTCCCGAATCCGGCTTCTTCTGGATTAGCTTCCAATGGCTGATATCGCTTCTTTCCTTAACCGAACATGGTATTGATCCGAACCAAATTTTGGCGTCAACACATGCCCCCCAATTTCGGAGTTTGTTATCAAACTTCGAAATTCTTCTGTTCGGGCCTCATAATTCCTTCCTGGCCTCTTGAAATCGGCTTTCATAAACCGATACCTTCTGTACTAGGTGTGCTAGGCTCTCAAAGTCTTCTGATGAAAATCTTTCCTTGATCGGAGCCAACAAACCTTGGAATGCTAACTCGGCCAGCTGTGCATCATCCAGACTTAAACTATAACATCGGCTTCTAACATTACGAAACCGCTGGATATATTCTGCGACTGATTCCTCCGGCTTCTGTATTACCGATGTTAAGTCTATCAAACTCATCTCCTGACTTCCCATAAAGAAATACTTGTGGAATTGCTTTTCCAGATCGGCCCAACTTCGAACTGAGTTAGGTGGCAATGAAGAAAACCATGTAAAGGCCGATCCGGATAATGATAACGGGAAGAGTCTAACTCTCAAAGCTTCTACAGCCGATGCCTCTCCACATTGAGCCAAGAATCGGCTGACATGCTCCACTATAGATACATCATCTTGCCCTGAGAATTTGGAGAAATCTGGTACTCTGTATCGGCGTGGCAATGGAACTCTATCAAACCAATCTGGATATGGATGCCGATACATAAATATTTCTTCCTTCGGTCTTAGACCGAATTGCTCTCTTATCACCTCTGTGACTCTTGCTGATAAATCTTCTTTTGGATCTTCACCGTAATAACGCAGAGGTGGAGTTGATAGCCGATTCTGATTCTAATATTCCCTCGGATAATTGTACTCAGGAACAGCTTCTGGATCACTCTGTTGATGCCCCCCATAGTACGCAGTTTGATATCCTTGAGGAATCCCATCTTGTTGCCCCCCGGGTATTTGAGTCGGCTCTACTGCCTTCTTGATCAAGCTCTGTAATGTGTTCACCAATATCCAGATTGATCGGTCAACGCGTGATGAACTCCTCATTAACCATGTCTTGAAGTTGCTTCTGTGAACTTGCAGGTGATGTATGGCTCGATTCATCAATCAGAACAGACTTTGAAATTGCGACTTCTGAATCGGCCCTTGATCTGTCATACCGAAGGATTCTAAACAAAGCCCGAAAATCATCAATGTCTGCTCCACTTGTTGTCTCTGTTCTTCGGTCAAATCTTCCATTGTAACTGGATTGTATCATCTTTGTGACCTCTTTTTCCAGCCATGTCGAAGTTCTGCGTCCCACCAGGCGTGCCAAAAACGTGTTGACGCCGAAAACCGCCGGGTGTGCCAAAAAGCTTGCTGACGATCTGGTTCGGCGTCTGGTGACACGCGAAGGCCTGGGAGATCTGCTTAGCTCCAGTGCAGGTCCTAAAATATTTGAGGTTCGTAGGCGTGCCAGTCAATTTGACCCCGCAATTGACAAGGAGATGAAGAAATTTGATTACTGATCCAATCGGCCAGTAAGCCGATACGGATTCCTTCCAGCCGATCGCCGCTATGCTCGTGCCCGGGCCCTCGCCTGTACTCGCGCCCGGGTCTCGTGCTCGGGTTCTCGCTCCCGAGTCCTCACTTGTGCTCGCGCCCGGATCAGCAGCAATTGCACATCGGCTATCGGCCGATACGGTCTGATGTAGGCTCCTTGTAGCCGATGGCCGATGGCACCTGTAGGGATGAAAACGGTCGAAAACGGTATTACAATATAGAAAACGAAAACGGTCGGTACGGGATTTTTCTATATTTTAGTAAATAATGAGGACAAAAAATGGTTGAAAATGATTGTGAAACCAATTGAAAATGACAATTTTTTATGTTTTGCCAAATTCAAAACGGTCAAAAACGGTATCATAATATAGAAAACGAAAACGGTCGGTACGGGATCTATCCCGTTCAGTTTCATCCCTAGGCACCTGTGTATCAGCTAGGAGACCGATAACGCTATAGATAAATGGATAAGCTGTCAGTATAACATGTGCATCGGCTAGAAGCCGATGATAAAATAGATAGGCAGAATAGTGAACTAGCCGACTGCCAAGGAAACACATGTGCATCGGCTAGAGAACCGATGATAATATAGATGACCAAAATAGTAAAGATAATACAGTCGGCTTTATAAAAAGATAACCTATCGGCCAAGCACTCCGATAGAACGTCGCATACACACCGATCGGCTCGACAAGGATAAATCTATTATTATCGATCTAGTAGTTCAAACCTAACTGATGCAGCACAGATCGATAATAGTAAAGGAACCTCAACAAACCGATAGATCTAATGCAACTGTGATGTAATAAGATAACTTATCGGCTATACATTCCGATAAAACACTTGCGCAAAAACATCACCTAGCGGAAACAACTTATCGCGACAGTTAGTAGGTCGGACCCAACCGATGCAGCACAAACTGACGATAAGCTACTCCCAGTAAGCTGATAAGATCTACGCACGCGTGATGTGATATACCTGATAGGCCTAAGAGATCGAATCGAACCGATGCAGCCGTAGACAAGCAGATATATCGTGGTAAGCCGGCTACCATATACCGACTAGAATATCGGACCTAACCGAGGAAGTCCTAGCCGATTGGTAGCCGGGGTAACGAGACTTACCCTCTCGCTGGAGTTCGGACCTAACCGATGTAGCCCGGCTCGAGAAGCAAGAACCCGTTGGTAAAGGGTGGCGATGCGCCGAATTGTATTGATCGTTGAGATGATTTACAAGCTACCCGGGCATACGTATATATACCCCGAGTTACAAGAGTCCTGATAGTACACGGTACATAATTTCCTATCTATAGAAGGAAAACTAACAGGCCCCGATCAGATACGAGATCAGGTTTTCTAAAAAGTATTAAAACTACCTAATTTATAGATAAGGTAATTAACTGCCATAGCGTGGTCTTCACGATTCCTTCGCGAATCCGGCTTCTTCTGGATTAGCTTCCAATGGCTGATATCGCTTCTTTCCTTAACCGAACATGGTATTGATCCGAACCAAATTTTGGCGTCAACAGTAGGCCAACGATATGAGTTCTTACATAGCATGCCCTATTGGGTCGCCCGCTAGTCACGTTAAAATCACGATGCAGGTGCTATTTTACAAGAACCGATTAAATAATCAGATACGCTTCATGCTAAGCCTACAGCCGGGTATATACATTCGAGTATTTTGATTATTTTAAGGTATTGAGGATATATCCTTATAAGGATCAATAGTTGGTCTCCATTAAATTGGGGATTCAGGTATCTCTCAAGTACACCTCATCACACATTGGATTTACTCCATAGTGATACTCGGCTTACATGCTTAGCCAAAATTGCCTTGAGCAAAAATACTTCCAGCTGACATGATGCTGAAGAGTCTAATTTCTATGTAGTATACTACTCGGGAAAGACTAAAAGGTTAAAAATCTTTGACTTTATGTTTAATTGTTTCACAATTAAGCATAAAGTCGGGGGCTACACCTAATAGGTGCGCCTATTCAGCGCACACTATTCATATTCTTCCATGAAACCCGTCATAGCCTCGTTGCCAGCTGACATGAAGCAGGACTCGGGAGAAGAAGCACTCGGACAATGAGTACTCGGGAGCAAAGCACTCGGAAATCTCTTCACCATGGAGGATGAGTACTCGGCATCAGCTGTGACTTAACTATGAAGGTCTCAGGGGCTACCGTGGAGGCCATGGGCCCCGGGTACCTCAAGGAAGGCAATTACGGCCACTCAGATAGAGGGTGGGACGGTCCCTACAATTGGAGATAGAGTAGGACTCGGCTTCATATTACCTTGTATGACAAGGAAAGGGATGTAATCCTAGCCGGACTCTCTATGTACTAATAAGGAAAGCCCTTAGTCGTATCCGACTGGGTTTCCTACCCTGTAACCCTCATCCCTCCAGTATATAAGGAGGGGTAGGGAGCCCCCTGGGGCATAGACAAAATCTCACTAGAGAAACCTCAAAGGCAATACACCACAACTGGATGTAGGGTATTACCTCATCTTGAGGGCCTGAACCAGTATAAATTGTTCCGTGTTCCTTTGTAATCCATCAAGTTTAGGTCTCACGAGTAGCCCCATATTATTATAGCCGATACAAAACATCGACACAATAGACCCTCTGGGAAGCCCTGTTAACCATGTCCATGCCGAGTCAGCCAGGGCGACTGGGAGATAATTCGCCATAGCCTTATGGTCGCCTCTAGCCACTCGGATTGCCAGGGTGTATACAGTGAGCTAGGATTTGGGGTTAGTCTTGCAGTCGTACTTCTCTATGCCAGTAGGTTTGAAACTCGTGGGCTAGTCGACTTGTTGAAGTTCGCACGAGAAGGCAGGAACTCCTTCATCCAAGTGAGAGCTCTGGCTTCGACTGCGCTGGTGAAAACGCTCGTAGTGAAGGCCGAAGCGCTCGTGCTCGTCCTCAAGTCGGCGTCATTCATCCTCCTCGTGCTCTCGGCATCGGGCGTTGATGTTGTGGTGAAGGTGACGTCGTAGTCGTTCTCGAGTGTCACAGTTCTCTTAGCGCCCGTGATGTTGGTACTGCCGGCGATAATTATTGTGCCCTTGTGAGACACAGTTTGACTCTGAGCAGTGTTGTTCAGTACTTGCTGCTTGGCATCGCGCCACGGTTGACGATGTTGCAACATCTGAAGTTGTTTTACCTAATGGGACAAGGGTGCCTCTGTTAACGCCAAAATTTGGTAAGGCCTTGTATCAGATTCGGTCAAGGGAACGATTGCAGTCGGTTAACAGAAATTGGTTCAAGGAGCAGGCCGAGTCCGAGAAAGAGCCGTGAAGACCGTGCGTGGCAGTTAATTACTATATTAGGAAAAGATTTATCTTTTTTAGGGAACCTGGCCTCGTGTCCGGTCAGGACTAGTTAGCGTTTTCTATTACAGATAGGAAATCATATACCGTGTCCTATAAGGACTCATGTAACTCGGGGTATATATACGTATGCCCGGGGGCCTTGTAAATCATCAACTACAGATCAATACAAAATTCGGCGCATCGCCACCCTTTCGACGGGATCCTGCTTCTCGAGCCGGGCTGCATCGGTTAGGTCCGAACTCCTGCGAGAGGGTAAGTCTCGTCACCCCGGCTACCAATCGGCTAGGACTTCCTCGGTTAGGTCTGATATTCTAGTCGGTTTATGGTAGTCGGCTTACCACGGTATATTCTACTTTATCTATGGCTGCATCAGTTCAGTTTGATCTCATAGATTGATTAGGTATATCACATCACGCGTGCATAGATTGTATCGACTTACTGGGAGCGACTTATCATCAGTTCGTGCTGCATCGGTTAGGTCCGACCTACTGAACTGCTAGTGATAAGTCGTCCTGCTAGGCCGATACTTTGTGCGCAGGCGTCTTATCGGAAGTGCATAGCCGATAAGTTATCTTCATCACGATCGCATTATATCTATCGGCCCATTGAGCATCGTTATCATTGTCGGTCTGTGCTGCAACGGTTGAGTCCGATCTACTAGACTGACGATAATAGCTTTTACTCTTGATGAGCCGATGCGTGTTGTGCGATGGTGTTATCGGAGCGCTTAGCCGATAAGGTTATCTGCTTAAAGCCGACTACATTTATTCATTGTCTATCCCATGCTTCGTTCCATTCAGTAGTCGGCTAGCTTATCAATTATTATTCATTTACGTATTGCATACTTTATTATATGTTCTTGCCTGCATTATTGTTACAATCGGATAAGGGCTAGCCGCATGGGTTTATTCTGGCCGATCCAAGTACAAGTACAAGCAGGTTCCCGGGCATGATCCCAGGTGAGGCCATCCTACGGCCCGGGCATGAGCCCGGGTAAGGACCAGTGTATGGGCCGGACAGCGGACGAAGATCCTGGAACCGATATAAGCAAGGGCCCGAGCGCAGGCACATTTCATAGCAACACCAGTAACACTAGACTATGATCAACTACGGAACTATTTGATTTAATTTGTGCATTATACTTGCTTATTTTATCAAGTTTATAGCCGGTTTTGAGCATCCCTTCGATGATCGGCTAGCTCGAATATTTGTTTGTTATTACGTTTTGCTCTTGCCGTCATCGGCCTTAAGCCGATGTATAAGTGCTACAGTGTGCGTCGGCCATCGGCCGATGAAACGAGTCTAGATCGGCTTCCAGCCGATTGGCTCATTGATCTAACATTTTCCTCCTTGTCAATTACAGGGTCAAATTGACTGGCACGCCTACGAACCTCAAAACTTTAGGACCTGCACTGGAGTGAAGCAAATCTCCCAGGCCTTCGCGTGTCAACCCGACGCCGGACGGCCCCCGGCGGATTTTTGGTGTCAACAGCCTCCAAACTGCTGACATTGTTGCCAGGCTGCAGCGGTTACCAATGCCTTGATCCTTGCGATAGTCAGGGTAGCTTGGTGATTAGGCCTCAGCTGCAGGGTGTCCAAGAGTGTTGCAGCAGCCACGACGTTCTGCTGGGGTGTTACAAAGACATCATGGTCTCTTACTGTCACGCCTAGAAATTCACCAGAATTTCCAAAGCTAATCTATGCATTAAATCCTTGTCCAAGAACTAGCCGAGGTACACAAATCGATAATTTGATACACATACCCAAATATGTAATGGCATTCCAAAACTTGCATGCAATAACATTAAAAATAAAATAGATTTTGCAAATGGGATCAACATGCTCAAGGGCATTGTCATGTGACTTGCCTTGCAATCGCAAGACGTCTTCCGCAAATCTTCTGAACTCTTCCTCGAGTACGTAATGGCATTCCAAAACTTGCATGCAATAACGTTAAAAATAAAATAGATTTTGCAAATGGGATCAACATACTCAAGGGCATTGTCATGTGACTTGCCTTGCAATCGCAAGACATCTTCCACAAATCTTCTGAACTCTTCCTCGAGCTTGGCGATCCTCCGAAACGGCAATTACGGTAGACTACACACAAAACGAGAAAAATCCCAAAGAAACTCCAAATAAATAGTACATAAAAAGTACATAAACAAGTAGATCATGATTTTAGATGAATTTAGGAAGAAGAACGGGTCGAATCGGAGTTTAAATGGAAAGGATACGGCCTCCAGAAGTTTAATTCAGAAAATTTGCAAAAGAAATTGGAAAGAATATTCCCTCAGAATTAAATTAAAAGAATTATTTTTGCACAGGAAAAGGGAGGTGGGGCCCGCTGTCATAGACATGGCTCTGGTGGATTAGGTCTATGGACCAGAGGGATGAGGTGGCTAACGAACCGATGAGGTGGTTGCACCCTTGGCGACACATGGGTAGAGGGAGGGAGGTGGCGGCTAAGGTGGATTGACGACGAGGCGATTAGGGCTGATGTGGCGGAGGGGTTATGTAAAGGGGATCCTACGGATGGGATCGCTCTCGGGAGATCCGACGGTTGAGATCGTTTCCGATAAATTATGTAAATCCAACAGCTTAGATGGATTAATTCAGATCTGGATGAATTTGGACGGCTAAGGATGGAACAAGAGTTCACACCCTAGGCCCACACGTCATGCACTGAGGAGGGGGAATGTCGTGGGGTCCATTTGTCATGCAGAAGGAAAAGGGGAAACAATGGAGGGCCCACTTGTCAGTGTTACAAGGGAGGAGGGCCAGGGGGACCGGCCTGTCAGGGCGTTCAGCCAGGCAAAGCAAGGTTGCCCCGTGCTCCTCAACGGCGCAGCTTGGCAAGGTAAAGTCGTGCGACGGTACGATGGCGATGGTGGCTTGGTGAATCTGGTGACCTGAGGGCGGTGCTAGGCAAATGACGATGCCGAGGTGGTGCGGCAAGATAACCTTGCCGCTGGTGTGGCGACCAACCGGCGGCGCATAGCAAGCAGACGAGGACGCGATGGGCGTCGGTGTAGACGGTGGCGACGATGCCGGGTGGGGAGTAGTGTGGCGCCATGTAACGCCTCCCTGCCCCTGGCACCACCTATGGTGATACCAGAGAGGAAGCGCCGCAGGAGATTGGTGTGAACCAACTCCCACGGAACCGCGATGCCGGTACCAGTCCCAGGAAACCTTACTGGTACCCGCGGTCAACGAAGATATACCACAGCAATTAGCTAAATAAATATATAAATATATATATTATACCTTAATAAGTTGCGACTTCGAGCAAGCCCTGAGCAGCAACCTGTAAACAGAACAACAGCAGCGGAACGACAATGCTGCGAGAACCCAATCCACAAGCAACGGCTTGGGACTAGGAAAGAAACCCTAATCTTCACTTCCACTTCACTCTTCCTGAATGAGGGGAGAAAAAAAATAGATTGAGTACTTACGTAAGCAAGTCACAGAAAACGTGAGTTATGTAGGCTACCAAGGAGAGGCTGGGGTTTATTTTTCAAACCTTGAAAACATTTTCGAAAACGTAAGTGTGGGTTGTCTCAATGTGACTGGAAGGAGGCTTTCGCTTCGATCCTGTCCGCGAATTGCTTTTCAACAACTCGAGCGGACAAAATTTTAATTGATCTCAGGTATTCTTATACCGCCTGTCGGACCACGATAGCGGTTCAGTGGATCTGCCCTCAAGCAGCTTTCCACTTTATTCTCATCTATTACTTTATTTTCATTTTCGTCCACTCCAGAACGTAACCTCATTTTTGCCCTTTTACTTAGTCCCATCCAGGACATCATCTCGTCTCATATCTCATCTCAGTGGCTCCTCGAGCCATTCATAACTCATCTCATTTAACAAACCGCTTCCACTCGGAAAGCCTAATCTATGATGCCATACGACATCCCGGGTCACACAGTCCCGTTTCAGACCACTCAGGTCATCCATCAGCCATTGAGGCCAATTCTGGTAACGATTCCCACACTACAAATCATTTTCGTAAAACAGTGGCAAACAAATCTACGATAGAGGAATCACCTCACATTGCCTGTAATCGTGGGCACAGCTGTTCGAACAGTTCGTAGACGTTTGTAAAGGGTGCACGCTTTACCCACATGACGCGAGCTTACTCTCACCCTGATCAGGTGGGGAGGTTCGCGATAGGGCCTTTCTAGAGCCTTCCTAGGATAGCACGTTGCCCTATAAATGGGTCCTCTCAACCAAGTACCAGGAACTCATTTCCTGTACTCAGGGACGGGGGTATATCGCCCTCTTGGCACCCAGCCAGTCCCACATTTATTAGCAACCAAAAACTATCCTAGGAACACTAGTTACTCAGCCAGGGGTGTCCCATTCCACCCGTGTGGTCGCACTGTGAGATGCTCAGATGAAATTCCCCAAGGAAACGATCCTTATATGCGAATACAAAGTGCCACCACACAGACGATCACTTTGCACCACAGATTTTCGCAATTAATTATGTTTCGCAAATCCGCCGACATCGCAATGTCGGGTTTTTAAAATCTTTGGAAACCCTTATTTTTCTAAATTGACAAACAGTTGTGATGTGGGTGGAACCATCAGAATCCATGCTCAGAGAGCACGATAACCGAGGTACTACGAGGTGGAGCGACAAGGAATAGGGTTCAACGTCCTACCGGATTTATGCAACTGCTGAGGAGGTCCATCGGTTCGACATGCAAATCGAGGCCGATCAATTTAACGTGCTCACTAACCATGCAATTTTGCAAACAAAACATTTTTAAATTTAGGAGCAATATGGTAAAGGAGTGACTTGCCTCAGTCTTCGTCTTCGAACTTCGCGAGAATCTGACGTCCGACGAATTTTCGAAGCATCGACTACGCGTGAAACGAGAGAAAAACACACAAAACCCTTGAAATAATATACTATTATTAATAACTAATAGTGCCATGAGGTAGATCTCATTTTTAGAAAAATTTAGAGACTTAAACGGGGTCAATCAGAGTTACGGTTGAAAAGATATGATTTTTCGAAGTTTTAGGGAATTTCTGGAATAAGAAAGGGATTAATTGGACTTTTGGAAAAAGAATTATTTTGTGAATAGTAGCTGACAGGTGGGGCCCTTGGTCAGTGGCAGAGGAGAGAGAAATGAGGGGATGGCCCACTTGTCAGTGACTCAGAGAGAGAGAAAAAGAGTAGGGCCCACATTGCATAGGGAGGAGAGAGAGTTGGAGGAAAGGGGGCCCACATGTCATTGATTCAAGGTTAATTGGAGGGAATTAATTAAATGGGGGCCCACTTGCAAGTGAGGGATTTTAAAAGAGAGTTTTACTATGCACTTATCCAGTGGGGCCCATATGTCAATGAAGCACTGATCACAGGATTAAAATATAAAGGGGCCCACTGTCATAGGGAGGCTAAGAGAGAGGAGGAGTGCCGGATTTGGTACACGAGACCACTGGGCATCGACGGCGCACGGCGGCCATGGTTGTGCCGGCGATTGGCGGCGAGGGGGAGGAAACGGAGTCCGGGAATGGCACGAGGGGGAGGCGGTGAAGGATGTAGACGGTTTGGATTGCTCGAGTGGTGGCTGACAGCGACAGGCGACGGCGACCAGAGGCCGGCGACTAGGGAGCGGCGGAGTGGCTAGGAGAGGCTTGGGTTGGAGGCAATGTTTCATGAGAAAGGGAAAGGAGGGAGAAAATTGGTCCCTACCTCGTGCGAAGGCGAGTTTCGGAGCGGCGGCAATGGCTGGGCGGTGGCGCCTGATTTGGGCGTTTCCCCTACAGTGGTATTCGGGTGGTGGCGAGGGGCGGAGCGAGGTCACTGCACCCAGGGAACACAACGGTGGCGGCGGCTTGGTCGATTGGGCTCGGGATCGGTTGTATTTGGGGCAGGTCAGAGTGGCATCAATGGCGGCGGAGAGAGAAAGAGAGAGCTCAAGCTTGGGGGGCAATGGTGCGGCGGGGATTTATAGACGCGGCGCGGCGCTAGGCGACGACGGACAGAGGCGGTGGAGCTCGCGGGATAAGGCTATGGCAGAGGCGACATGACCGGAGCTCGGGTTGAGCACTGTGGCTGGCGTCATGTGTATTGCCGTGCTGTTGCCAGGGGAAAAAGATGGGTATGGCGCGGCAGGTTGATGCGACGGGACAGGGAGGCGAGTTTGACCATGGAGGCGCTCGAGAAGGGAGATATTTTCCTCGGTGTCGTCATGTTCTCCTCGTGGCCATTTTACCGAGCAGAGGCCTGGCGCGAGAGAGGGATGATGCGAGGTGGGAGACGGGCCTGACGCGTGGGGCCCGCACATCGGGGAGACGGCGTCCGGGAGAAGGGCTGATGAGCGGGGCCTGAGACAGGGGCGTGTGTTGCGCGCATGGGTGGCTGCGCTCGTGGGTGCAGGCAGGCATTGCTTGGCCGGTGGGGCCCGACTGTCAGAGCGAGAGATAGAGAAGGCAGTGATGGGCCGGCACGATCGTGGGCCAGCGCGGGAAGGAGAGAAAGGAAGAAACAGAGAGGAGGCCGAGCTAGAGAGAGAGACAGCCAATTGAATAGTAGCCTTGATCTTTTCTAGAATTTTTGCTGTGAAGATGTTTAGGGATTTCAAAGGAATTTAATTTTCAAAATTTTATATTCGTCCCACAAATTCTGGATATTTTATGGATAGGACTGTTACTGCATGGTAGGAATTTGTCTGGATTATATATATTATATATATATATACACATTTAATAATATATATATATATGTATATATATTTGGAAGAAATTTTGATAATTTCCATGTATTTATTTGGAGGGATTTTTGGAGAGTTGAGAGGGTATTTAATTTGGAATTTGGTGTTTGATTTCTCAGGAGAGAGGAAAGAAGAAGGGCAGGAGGAAGAAGGAGAACAAGAAGAGAGAAAAAAGAGAAAGAAAGGGGGAAAAAGAAAGAGAGGGAAAAAGAGAAAAGAGAAAAAGAAGAAAGAAATAGAGGGGGTTTTCCAGAAAAATTCCAATTATGCAAAAATTGCAATTTAGGGTTTTTCAGAGAATCGGATAAATATTTTGGGAATTAGGAGCTACGGAAATATTCGAGATTCTGGGATACTCCGGATATGAGGATATATATATATATATATATATATATATATATATATATATATATATATATATATATATATATATATATATATCCGTATATGTATTGGGAATCAAAGGGTATTTGGAAGAATTTAGAAAACAAAATATATTTAGTGGGGTCCGGGAAACGGAATATTATGTGGAGGTTGGAAAACCAAAATATTACGGATATACCAAAGATCGGAAATATTCTTTGATTCAGAAATTGGAGGGTGTTTTTCCGGGGAATATTTGGGGAAGTAGAACAGCGAAATATTCCCAGAATTAGAATATTGAACTTATTTTGCAGAGGTCGAGAAATTAGAATATTCGAGGAACATATTTCACGGAGTTTGGAAAACGGGATAAATGGTCTTCCAAAATATGGGGAATATTTTGGGAGTCGAGAACGGGGAACAGTTCAGGAAACATTCGATTGCTCGAAATATTAGAATATTTTGAGAATCGGATAGTCGAGGAGGTTTTAGAGTTTCGAGAATGACCCGCAACCCTAAAAGAAGAAAGGGAACGGAGTTTGAGGCGAATGGGGAGACTTCAAAGGACCGAACCAGGAACGACCCGAACAGGAGAAAAGATAGGGATTTTATTTTATATTTAATTAATTACCGAAATGATCTCTATTACATTAAAATTAATTCTAGAGCTGCAAAAAATCCAAGAAAATTTCAGAGGGTTCATTAAATAATGGGGAATTTACCAGAAGTAAATGCCACCATGAAACATGAAGAATTTATTATCATAAATACTTAAATTCTTAAAATATTCTAACAAAACCCTAGGAATATAAAAGCATTCAAGTATTTATTTAAAAATTTAAACTTGAGATTTTTAATATTGAAAATTTCAAAATTTTATTTAAACACTTCCACAGACGAAATTCTTTCTAGTGTATTCTTATATTTCCATTTACCCAATATGATTTTTAATTAGGCCGATTTTCAGGGCGTGACAAATCCCCCCTTATAGAAATCTTGTACCGAGATTTGGAGCGGCTAGAATGAAAAATGATTTGGTTGATCTTCAACTCTTTACTTCAAGCACTTTCTTCTATTGACGACTCCTCGAAGTCCATTCTGTTGCCTGTCCTGGCGGTAGTCTATATCTTGAACCTTTTACCATCAACTGATGTTTCAAAACCTTTCCTAGCCTCTCAGACTAGCAGAATATTCCTTCTGATGATCCTGTATTTGGTGATCCGGTCAACTTCCAACTAGACTTGATCCCTTTAATGGCAGATCCCATTCGATTCAACTGTACGTTTGTCACTGGCGTAACTTATATACTTGCTTGTTTACGGCACACAGATTTTCGGATGGTGTCGAGATGTGCTTTACCATTGATCCTCCTTGGTGGAACACTTCTCTCTCGCTACTGAATTTACTTTGTTTGGTTTCTTTATCAATCACCTTTCTTCCTACCTTCCTACTAACTGCTTCCTAGTATCCTCATACTTAGATTCTCATAATAGTGATGGAAATATTCATTTTTAACTTCCAGGGTTTTTGTAGGTGTCCTGTCTGATAGCTACACCACTACTGAGGTGGTTGCTGATCCGTAGATCTGTCTTCATTTCACCGTTTCCTATGGCCTTTCAAGCTTCTTGCTAGTTCTTCTGATAACGTTAACACGGATGGTTACATAGCTCAGGTCTTTCCATCCTTATTCCAAGGTGATGAAATTCTGAAACTCCTAACGATTACCCCAATGATCCAAGTCTTCCGTTGAGCTATGAGTTAAATGACTTCTTCGTTCTTTGATATCTTGGTTGGCATTTAAATTCTTCCATCTTTGGCTTTTGACCTTGATGCTTCTGTCTTAGATACCATCTGTTCATCTAGATAGGCCTAACTGTGGCGGCGACTAATATTATCCATGAAGATAACAACTTGGTCAAGCTTACTTTTCCCACCATAAACTGGCTTTCACTAACTCTATCGACATAAACTGGCTTTTACTGACTCCATTCTCATAAACTGGCTTTCGCTAACTCCATCAACATAAACTGGCTTTCACTAACTCCATTGAGTGTTAGGCACGTGTTCTCTTCTTCCACTTCTGATGCCCTGCCTTTACTATACTGACTTCTGTGACGATGGGATGGTCGATGCATCTCTGCGAGGGCTAACGTTTCAGCTTCGGACGCAGTCTCGAGAAATTCCCTAACCAAGCATTGTTTTTCTGGTCTCGATTGTAACTAGTAGAGTTATCCTCCTGAGAAAATTGGAACGGCGAGGATGCTCCATAAATCCTGGCTTAACTTGTCTCTTAATGTTCCGCATCATGTTCTTCCTATCTTCCTAGGCAAACTACTTCATCTTTGACTATTCATTACTTGTACCTTTCAAAATCTTCTTAAGGCTTAGCTCCATCTTGCAGGCATATACCCAAACACTAGCTTCCATAGGGGAAAGTAACTCTCATGATCTTTAGGTAGGTTCTGTTTAAGATTTCACTTCAAAACCGAAGTTGATTTCTGTCAAAGGTCAGTTGGCTCTTGGTGAACTAGGGTTTCCGACCAAACCAGGTTTGCAATGTTTGAAGGCGATTCGAGATCATGATTGTGATTATTACTGAGCAAAGGCTTAATCCAACATAATCTCTTCCCTCATATCATATGTATAAAATTGGCCATCTGTGGTGGAGAAATCAACGGGGAGAGAAGGTATAGAGCAAAAGAGAGAGGAAGGAATACTTCTTTACTAAATATTTAAATTATTACTGAACTGCAGTGAATATAAGGTTTTGATTATTACACTACCAAACTAGTATGGCCATATCACCACTTGACATACGCCATACGCTACCCAAGCACACAAGCACAAAAGGAGCAAACACCAACACACTAACAAGCAAGCTAACACATGCGACTAAACTAAACAGGAAACTAATCTTGAGGGTGCAGCTTAGGCTTTGGGAAGGTAATCGGAGAGCCTCTTCGACTTCTTTGGTTGTCCTGACGTTCCTTCCCCAGGTGCGGCGCTGGTAGATCCAAGGCGAAGGCGCTTGGCTTCCACTAGCAGGTTGTTTCCTTTAGGCTGAGGGGCATCTGCTTCTTCGTTTAGTTCCTTGAGCTCCTTTTCCAACTCTTGGATCCTCTTATTACATAGCTCCTAGTTCTGTTGCGTTAGTTGATCCATTTGTCTCTGTAGCCTATCAATCTTCATCTGCTGTGCATGTAGCTGGATTCTGGTTCTTTCTTGGTAATTGACATGAAGGTCATCCAAGTAATGTAGCATAGTCCTCATGTGCACTGTCACCATGTTGTCTTCATACCAAGTATTCTCACAACCATTCTACAGACTTGACCAACTGTGAGAGGGATGGTAATGGTACACCGTATTTACCAGAGCAGTGTTGAAGAGGTGACGGAGCTGACACAAGACTTCATAAGAGACTTCTTCCCGAGCAGACAGGTAATGATCAGCTTCAGCGGTGAAGGTGAGTTGTGGAAGATCTTCTCGGTTGGAGTCGAGAGTCACCGTGATATTCCAGCAAAAATCCGTACCATTGTTGGCAATTGTGTGGTGGTACACTGGCAAAGTCTCATATCCGATTTCAGCAGCCATGCGGCGAAGCTCTGCCAAGAAACCACTGTCTCCAAGGTACACACCTTCTTTGTTGTCCATCTAAAACAATGTTGAAAATTTTAAGTCAGTACTCTTCTTCTGTTGCCTCTGATTGGGGGTAAGGAGAGAAAAATCAAACATAGAAAAGGGAGAGCAAGAAGGATTTCACAAATAAATTTTTTTTTTTGGAAATGATGTCCTTAAAGTCTAACCGTTTGGCTTATCCTACAGTCAAGTTTTGACTCTGATACCAACTTGTTATGCCTAGAAATTCACCAGAATTTCCAAAGCTAATCTGTGCATTAAATCCTCATCCAGGAATCAGCCGAGGTACATAAATCGACAATTTGACACACATAACCAAATACGTAATAACGATAAATACTTATAGAATAGGCACTTAGTCCTATCAGAAAAGAAATCAGTAGCGGAACAACAACTAGCATAGCTTCAGCACCAAGGCACAGACAACTTAACTAGGGTATAAGCCAAACTCCAAACTTCTCCTCCTTGTAAAGCTTTACTCTGATAATTGTAATATAGCAAGACTGAGTACCACCCACCGTACTCAACAAGCTACACTAGGAGATGCAATGTAATGCAACAGGATATCAGAGGAAATGTCACAGCCCTAGATTTAATTTCAGGTAATTAGTGTGATGTCCTGCTGTCATTAGAGTGCACAATTTAATAGTTGCATTGTCACTTCTTGCAAAATAAAGTTTGCAATATTTTAAACCCTCAATAATTGAATCCTAAATCGGCAAAAACAAAACACTACTAAAAATTGCATAAAATCGAACAGAAGTGTATATGGGAGATAATTTATTCAAATATTAGTTTATTTATCATGAATTAATATAATTTTTTCAGAATTTATTTCATTAGTTTAGACCCCTTAAAAATTCAAACAAGTTTCAGCCTGGGTCCTTTTTGTTGAATTTCTGTGAGCAAACCATTTCGAATTTTTGTGTGAAACTTTCAAAAATGGAACCTAGGTAGTCTGGGCTAGCTACAAAAAAATCCCCATATTTTTATCACCAGTTTTCCTTACTCAATTTGTTTTTTTTAAAGTGGGAGGAAGAGAAAAATCCAGAAGAACCCCTCAAAATCAGTTTTCACCAGTTTTCCTACCCAACTGTCTCTGCCATTCCTAGACCATCATGACCTGGGCCCATGAATCAGTGTCTAGGAGCTAGCTCCATCTCTTGTACACCAAAATTTTTGAGTGAGACCCACCAATGCATGCAAATGGAGAGAGTGTCACCTCTTAGCCTTGCTGTCATCCTTCTTCTCCTTTTCTCCTCAGCTTCCAAGTCTCCCAGCCAGCTAGCTCACCTCTGCCTCTCCCAACTGTGTCGCCTGCTGCTCCACTCCATCCCAGAGCCAAGAAACCAAGCAGAGAGAGAGAGAGAGCTCTTTCAGCCCTCTTCTCCTTCTTCTTGCTGCCGAGCTGCTGCTGCTGAAGCTGCTGCTGTCCATGCTGCCGGCTGTGGAGAAGAAGCCGCCGTCGCCGCCTTGCCACCGGCGCTTGGGAGTGCGCCCAGTGCGCGGCCACGCTGCGACGTCGCCGTCGTGCAGCCGCGCCGTCGCGCCGGCGTTCCGGCCACCTCAGAGCTTCCCTGGCGGAGCAGCTACGCCAGCAACACCGCCTCAACCCCAGCAGCCAAACGCCCCAAGAATCTCGTGAAACCGAGCCCCGAGCGAGGAGATTGGCCATTGTCTTCTCCAACTCCGGTCAAGCTCCGCCGCGCGCGATTTCACCTCAACCGGTGAGCCGTTCGTCGTTTCCTTGCGCTGGTAGCATCTTAGGGTGATACTCAACCTCCTGCATGTGTTGTCTCCACCGTGCATGCAGCAAATCGAGCCAACCACGGTGAAGCCGAAGCTTGGCCATCGCCGTTGCCGCCGCTGCAGCCGCCAAAGCTCGTGGGATCCCGTCTGCCTTGTCTAGAGCCATGGTAAGCTTCCTGGGAGTCTTAGCGTAGTCCTTCGAGCTTCTTTTTCGAAGGTTTCTAGCCGTTTGCTTACATGCATGTGCAACCCGAGCCCGGCCGGCGCTTATTCTCATCGCCGGTGAGCTACAGTTCACCTCCGGGCGTGCCACTGCCACCATTAGGTGCGCAAGGGAGTCCTCTTCTTTTTCTCTTTTGGCCGCAACTTCAACCGAGCCGCCGTTCGCCGCCGGCGCCGGCGAACAGAGCCGGTGGCCCAGCCAGCCTGCGCCTCTGCCCTGCTCTGTCTCACTGACGTGTGGGCCGGGCTGAGGAAAAATAAGAAAAGAGAAGATGAACTGAACGATTTTTCTAACAGAAAACTAATCAAACTTTGAAAATCCATAACTATTTCATTTTAACTCCTTTTTGAGTGAACCAAATTTTGTTGGATTTAGTAAAACATGCACTTTATTTCTGTAAATTAAAAAGTAGCACACACAGTAGAGAAATGAGCCCTAAAATTTACATTACTTATATATATGTTATTTATTGCATGCATTATGTATAAAATTGATAAATTTGTTCTAATTTCAAATATTCTCAAACCCAGAATCGGTAGGCTCCTCTTGGCATGTTTGTCACTTCTGTAAAGTATTATAACACTTTTATATACTAAAATGGATTCTAATAATCACTAATGTATAGGGACTTCAAAAATCTATTATCAATTGATTATAAATCCAAATTGAGTAAACTCAATTTTGTTAGAACCAGTAGGTTATGCTCTTTTATAAAGAAATACTTGCCTTCTTGAAATCTTAATAGAAAATGTCAGTTAAATATAATAACTTAAGGTTACAATATAAATAATTACAAAACTGCCTTTTTCAGCCTTCCTATCTTGTTATTTTTGTATCTCCCGATCCAGAGATGCAAATGACTTGGTTCTTCCTCCTAAAATCTTGTTAGGACATGCCCTACCTACTGTATTTATCTCAGCATTTATTGATCATTTTTTCATAGACATATTTAATTGCGTCTTATTTGCATATTCGCTTTTTATCGATAGATTCGGAGGTTTCGGAGTACGAGGAAACTAATCCAGAGGTTGAGTGTGAACCTTCTCTGCAGCAAGGCAAGCATCTATGCAAGCATCTAAGCATGTTGAACCTATGTATTCAATAAATTTATTTGTTTACGAAAACAATATCTATATGCATGTTTCGGTCTATTTAAAATGGGAAAACGGGTAGAGTCAGTATTGCCCAATTGTATGCATTTCCATTCCTTGGTTGTTGATTCCATGTTTATACCTTGTCACCCCTGGTTAAGGACTTTGGGATACTTTTATTTTATCGAATGCTTAGCCATGCTTAATTCTAGACTTAGAAAAATCCGATAGATGGAGCTATCGGTGCAAAACTAGTTTAATACGAATTGATGGGTTAAAATCTGAAAAGAATAACTTATGATTAATAATTGAGAATATGATTGACTTGGACGGATGATAGGGCGATGACGGGATGGTGTTTCCCCGATGCATGTAGCTCCGTCTGGGTCGTTAAGGACCGAACATGTTGACGTCTATTCAAGCACCCTACGTACTTTCACACGCCGGGAGTGGGATGGCTTAACTAAGTAGCACGGGAGGCTGTGGCCATCTACACCCGTCCGTCAGTCGTGAGGATGGTTTTTCCTTTGGAGGGCCTCGAGCGCGCCTGGTTTTGGCCGGAGGTGCCTCCCACGACGGTGAGCCCACCTTTGTCACCCTGTGTGTGGGACTAAGTCGTCGGGAGCCCAAACGTGGTTTAGGTGGTTGAGGCTAAGCGTGGGAAAGGTTTTGTTGTGACATCTAGTCCGCACTCAATGTGTAGAGTGTGGGTACCGACGGGTACGGATCAAACTAGAGTGTAGCCGTTTGGCTTCTATCACATCGAGTGGGTAAAGATGTACCCTTCTAATTAGAGTAAGAACTATTCGAATAGCCGTGTCCACAGTCACAGGACGACCGCTTGATGTGTTAGTCACTCATGTTAGCATCCAACTTGGGATATGTGGAGGTGGAATTATGTTGTTATATCATGACTTAGGATAGTCATGAATGGATGGGTTTATATGAAAGGTTTTGATGATAAATATGACTTGGTTTTAGTCATGGATAATGATATGCTTGTGTAGCATAATTGTTTGAGCAATGGTGGCCCATGGATGATGGTTAGAGCATGGTTTGTGCTCAGTTTTACTTCTATTTCAGAACTATAAGCTTGCTGTCCTAAATTTTCAGATTGAGCTATTTCACAATTGCTTATGTTTTAAATGTATTACTTGCTCAATAAAATCAGCTTTATGCAAAATCAGATCGATATAGCCATACTCCTTGATGTGGAGACTAGCATTACTCCTTTGTTCTATTATTATTGTATAAGTCTAGCTGAGTACGTGTGTACTCACGCTGCATCTTTCAGGTAAGGACAACGACGACACTGATGTGATCTACTATTATCCCGCCGAGGGTGGCGAGGATAATGTGTAGTTGAAGTTAAGTTCTACCCCAGTCGGTTGCCTTGTGGGATGGGTATGGCACCACTGGTCTTATCCTTTATGTTTTTATTCCGCTGCTATCTTTTGCGCTACTCTGTGATGTATCAGGGTGTGTAAACCCCCTATGTAAGATTTATAACCCTGCTGCTCGTTTATCCATATTTAGAGTACTTGTGATGTTTATCGATTGCTTGCGATGAAAGTGTGAGGCTAGTCGCTTTCCTGGGGACTAGCTGAACATGAGTATGAGTTGTGTAGCACGGAGATGGTTGGGGGATAGCTATTGTGGTTCGAGTCCTCTGGGGTACGTATCGTGTTTGGTCGCCACCATCGAGTGGTTTGACGGGCGTATGACAGGGAGGATTGGCAAGCTATCCTTATGATTATCTCTTTTGTACACTTCTCGACATTTTTGGATTTGTATTATGAACGGGTAAATATTATGGCAAGGCTGCGATGAGGATGGATGGTTATTGCACTTAATTGGTTTTTATTCGAGATCCCATCCATCTAGATATTTCGCGTTGTCATAGTAATTAATCTCCATAATGCACTTCCGGGGTGCCCACAGGAAAGGCATAGTATGGCTTATTTGCGTAAACAACATTTAAAATATTTGCATTTAAAAGCATCGAAAACAAGGTAGTTTAATTAATAGCCAATATTAAACCCGCCACCAAACAACGCTCCAACGCAGTTCAGGCCCAATCCATAACTCTCCACACTGGAGCTATCAAATTCCATCATTTATCACAGTTAATGAGTAATGTGGGACTAGTCACAGAAATACTGCTAGGCCCGCCCATTGACCATGGGCACGGCTATTCGAATAGTTTTACTCTGGCCAGAGGTGTATAACTTTACCCACAAGACACGATTTCGCACATGTCAGCATGCCTCAAAATACCACCATGGTACTGCAAAGGGGGGAACTGTGACAAAACTTTTCATGCAATTCGCCCAACATAACAGACTCCCGCCAAGCCTCTAGTCTCCGGTAGGGGTGATCAGGTGCCTTCCCGCGAGACGGCTTGACACCCAAATGCCTGGACTTATTGTCACTGCCATGTGTGGACTTATACAGCCACAAACACGCCCTGGTGCCTTCTATTGAACTCGCTACACTACGGGTCCAGCCGTTGCCTATTCTGGCTTGTGGTTAGTACGATAAATGCTTCGCAACAAGTAATCCGTGAACTGGTCCTTAACTGTCATGAGCACCGCTAGCAACATCACAATCCTAGTGATCACAACCCACCATTCAGTCAAGTTTTAGTTGGCACATTTAATTAACCAACCATGACTCACTATCGTGAAAAATATAGCCATTTAACATTAAGGGTCATTGATGATTGAATTGTTTCCCCACATAAAATGACACTAATCTTTCTAAGCATTGTCTAAGCAAATCCTAAATAATCTAGCTAGATAAATAATTAAATGCCTAGCTAGTCAATATTAATTACCCAGGGGACCAAGGTAAAGGCATCAATCACAAAATGGCTATAATCAAGGAATAAAGGATAATAAATAAATACCCGTAATGACATTCCAAAACTTGCACGCAATAACGTTAAAAATAAAATAGATTTCACAAATGGGATCAACATGCTCAAGGGGATTGTTGTGTGACTTGCCTTGCAATCACAAAATGCCTTCCGCAAATCTTCCCAATTCTCCCTTGAGCTTCGCGATCCTTCGAAACGGAGATTATGGTAGACTACACGCAAAACAAGAAAAATCTCTAAGAAAATCCAAAAAAATAGTACATAAAAAGTACATAAACAAGTAGATCATGATTTTAGATGAATTTATGAAGAAGAATGGGTCGAATCGGAGTTCAAACGGAAAAGATACGGCCTCCGGAAGTTTAATTCAGAAAATATCCGAAAGAAATTGGAAAAGAATATTCCCTAGAATTTATGAAGATGACCTTGCCGTTGGTGTGGCGACCAACTGGTGGCGCACAGCAAACAGACGAGGACACGATGGGCGTCGGTGTAGACGGTGGCGACGATGCTGGGCGGGGAGCAGTGCGGCGCCAGGCGGAGAAGATGGAGACGGGGCTGAGGTGCTCACCGGCGGCGAAGGGAGACAACAACGGCGATAAACGGCCGGCAACGACTGTTGCTGAGTAGAGGCGGTAGCGGCTGTTGCTGAGCAGAGGCGACAGTGACGAGGTTGAACCGAGCGGAGCGGCGGCAGCAAGCAGGCTCTAGGCGGCGGTGCACGGGAGAAGGGGCAGCGCTGGGCGAAGAGGAGTGTCACACCCTGAGATTAGCCACACAGAAACTTTACCGGAGAAAATACCTAAGAAAAGGAATTTTAAAATGGCTAGAGGAATTAATTGATGGTGTAAAATGCAAGATAATAAATTATCATGGTGGGGAATATTTTTCTTGTATTCTCTGTGCCAAAATACATTAACTGGATTTTTAGTGGAATTTACAGAGCACAGGAACTATTTTTAATAAATCAAATACGCTTATCGGAATTTAAATCGTCCTGGAAATCTTTTTCCTTTTCTTTTCCCTTCTGTTTTCTCTGTTTTCTCTTTTTCTCCATCGCTAGGCCGCCAGCCCAGCACTGTGCCGTAGGCCGGTTTCCTCCCCGGCCTTTTCCTCCTCGCGCCCGCGCCCGCGCCCTCGCTCGCACCCGCGCCCGCGCCCGCGCTCCCGCGCCCTCGCGGCCACACACCCGCCGACAGGCCGGGCCCGCCTGTCAGCATCGTCTTCCTCCTCCATCCGAATCGGGCGAAGGGGAAATTCCCCGGAGCCGTCCGATCCGGCGCCGCCTCCCGCCTCATCCTGCGCGCCCTCCACTCGTTCAAACGGTCGCGGACCGAGTCGGCCCCACTCCCCCGAGTTCTCCGGCGTCCATGTCCCCTCTCTCCCGAGAATCTCGCACATGATGCCCACGCCGCCGTCCACTCTCCCGTGCGCGATTGGAGCCGTTCGGCCTCGATCTCTCCCGGCCGACTGTATAAAAACCATCTCCACCCTCTCCTCCATCTTTTCCCCAACACGCCGAGCTTTCCAGTGCCCCAGAACCTCGTCGCCACCACGCACCTGAGCTCCACCATTTTTTGCCGCCTCCGGCCGCCGCTCGCCGCCGTTCCGGACGCCGCCAGGCCACTCCGCCACCGCCTGCACCTCCACCGTACCGCGCCGCATCTCGGCCGCCACTCCGTGGAAGCCAAAGCTCGCCGGACCACCCCGCCCGCGCGCACGGTGAGTATCGGCCCTCCGCCTCCTTTCCGGCCGGTGATTCCTACCGCGCCGTGTCTCCATTCTCCGCTCTAACTCCTCTCCCGTCCTCCTCATCCTCCAGGACACCTCGGCAATCGCCTCTCGCCCGTTCCCCGCCGTCGGAGTTCCGTCGCCGACGTCGTCCCGAGGCCGCCGCCGCTTTTTCGTCGCCACCGTCGTCTTCGCGCCGTCGCTCGCCGTCGCGAGCCACCGGTGAGAACCCCTTTCGTTTTCCCGTTCCTTTCCGCCCCTCCGTGTGGTCGCCGCCGCGCCGGGTGATCGCCGTCGTCGACCATCAGGTCGTGTGCGCGCCGCCGCCTCCCGCTCGAGACGGCTGGCTTCGGCCGCCGCTCCCCGGGGCCGTCCGATCTGCCGGGTGGCAGATCGGGGCCACCCGCTCGCTCGCCCACGTGGTTGCCTGCGGTGGCGCCACGTGGTGCGCCCGCTCTCGGCCGCGGTGGACTTGGTCCGCCGTGCGCCTGCCTCTCGCACGCCACTGCTGGTGGAGCCCGCCTGTCGGCACCGGCTTCCCAGTCTGGTGACGTCATTAATCGGTTAATGCGCATTAAATCACTGGTTAATTATATTCACTCTGAAAATAGCAGTAAAACTTCAATAAATCATAACTATTTCATGCGAACTCTGATTAAGTCCATTCAAATTTCATTAAATCCAGAAAAATGCCAAGAATCCATTAAAAATACTTTCAGCCCATGTTTGTTGACCCCCATGTACTGTTTTTAATTGTTTATGCATTGCTTGTTGTAGAATCCGACGCCGGTAATTCTCCTGCGTATTTCGAGATCGTAGCCGAATACCTTGAGCCGGAGCAAGGCAAGTCGCACTGATACTTTGATCAATTTGTACCCATTTTTCGTTAAATTGCTTTGTTTACCCAAATAAACTGCATTATTTTAATAATTCATGTAGATTGGTATTGCCTATACAATGTCAGGATGAAGCCTTAGTTTTGATGACTAAATCCTTGTCACCTGGGTAATAATATGAGTAGAATATAATCCCTAGGATGCTTAGCCATGCTTAGCAACATAGCTCACCTGGGAATTAAATAATGTCTTTTATATGATTCGACTCAATGTCGAAAAAATGGAACCTTGGTTAGGCTGTTGTTAAATTCCTAAAATTTTGACCTAAATGGTGGGCTGTGGGTGTATGGTTTTGCTTGTCACACCCATGGCAATTAAGGACCGGTTCGCGGGAACCACTTGGGCAACTTCCCGTACTTGCCACAAGCCAGCGTGGGCAACGGCTGGGCTTGAAGCATTTCTTCTCCCTCTCCTAGGCACCGAAGAAGAGGGTGGGCGTGATGGAGTTGGGTCGGCCCGGGGTAGGGTTGATCGGCTGCCGGATTCACCGTGGCGCAAGGGGGCTAGCCTGGCCAATATGGCGTGCCCTGTCGGCAGGTGCAACCTCAGCGTGGTGTGGATGGTTAGGGAGGGGTTGCGTGAACGGTCCTGTCACAGCCTCGCACGGGACATCGTGGTGATGTACTGGCACATGGGAACGTGTGTGGGGGCTGTGTCTTATGGGTACAGTTGTACACCTCTGATCAGAGTAAAACTATTCGAATAGCCGCGCCCGCGGTCTTGGGCACATTGGCCAAGACTCACCGTGATTAGTCTCACCCTAGATAATTAATCCTGTTTTATCAAACTGGTGTGTGGAAGGTGTGAGTCCGGTCGACGTGGTTGAGTTGACCGGGGGTGACTAGTTAGCGTGGTTTAACGCTAATCGGTGGAGACTGGTGAGTGTGGTGTAACTCTCATCAGTTACGCCTGATGATCGTGGTGTAACTTCCATCAGCGCGGCCTGGTCAACGTGGTGTAGCGTTGATCAGGAAAAACTGGTCAGCGTGGTACGTTGTCCGGTGGTGACTGGTTAACGTGGTGTAGCGTTAATCAGTGGAGTTCGGGTAACGTGGTGTAACGGTACCCGGAGGTGTCTGGTGAACGTGGTGTAGCGTTCATCAGTGGAGACTGGTTGACGTGGTTTAGCGTCAATCGGTTGGGAATGGTTGGGCCTGGTTAACGTGGTGTAACGTTAATCAGTGGAAGTTAATATTGTTAATTAAATCAACTTTTTACTGTTTGCGAACTACTCCCTTTTGCAACTGCTTTTCCCCAAATAAACCCTATCCCATCTTTGTACCCTGTGCATATGCATAATTGTGGGTGTGATTTGTTGAGTACTGTGGGTGGTACTCAGCCTTGCTCCAATTTTTCCCCCAGTGTTGGAGAACGCGTCAGATGAAGATCATCCTGAGGAATAGGCTGGCTCCGCCGTCAAGGTGCCTGTGGGATGGAAGCGGCTGTTTGGCCAGATGTCTATAGACTCTGTTTTACCTTTTTCCGCTGCATTTATGTAATATACAGTTTACTCTGTTTGTAAGACACTCTGTATGGCAACTTGGTTTGTGTACCCTGGCTTTCCTGGGCAGGGATTTATTACACATTAATGTTCAGAATTTTGGTGCGAATTTCTAGGCGTTACAAGGAGCCAAGCGGCGACGGCGGTGGCACCCGGCGGAAAGGAGCCAAGTAGCGACGGAGGTGGCAACTAGCGGAGGACAGGAGCGGCAGCAGCAGTGGCGGTGGCTCCCGGGAAGCAGGGGCGCGCTATGGTGGTGGCTCGATAGATGGCGGTGGCTAGGGCACATGCGAGGGCGGCGGTTGGTACTTAAGGGGCAAGCGCTAGGGCACACGGTGGCTCTAGAGGCGGCTGTTGCGGAGAAGGCACAGGCGGCAATGCAGCGTGAGTGACCGGCGGAGGCACGGGGTAGCATGCGGGCCGGGTCGGGGCAGCGGTAGGCCGGGGGAGAGGGGGCACCCAGGGCAGCTCGAGGCTGGGCCCTGGATGGAGCCGCAGGGAGAGAGGAAAGAAGAAGAGGAAGGAGGAAGAAGGAGAACAAGGAAGAAGAGAGGAAAAAGAGAAAGAAAGGGGGAAAAAGAAAGAGAGGGAAAAGAGAAAAGAGAGAAAAAAGAAGAAAGAAATAGAGGGGGTTTTTTGGAAAAATTTCAATTTTGCAAAAATTGGAATTTAGAGTTTTTTAGAGAATCGGATAAATATTTTGGGAATTAGGAGGTGTGGAAATATTCGAGTTTCTGGGATACTCTAGATGTGAGGATATATATATATATATATATATATATATATATATATATATATTCATACATTTATATATACTTATATATATGTGTATATATTCGTATATGTATTGGGAATCGAAGGGTATTTGGAAGAATTTAGAAAACGGAATATATTTAGTGGAGTCCGAGAAACGGAATATTTTGTGTTAATTAGAAAACCACAATATTACAGATATGCCGAAGATTAGAAATATTCTTCGATTCGGAAATCGGAGGGTGTTTTTTCGAGGAATATTTGGGGAAGTAAAATAGCGAAATATTCCCGGAATTAGAATATTGAAACTTATTTTGCAGAGGTCGAGAAATCGGAATATTCGAGGAATATATTTCACGGAGTTCGGAAAACGAGATAAATGGTCTTCCAAAATATAGGAAATATTTTGGGAGTCGAGAATAGGGATCAGTTTAGGAAACATTCGATCGCTCGAAGTATCGGAATATTTTGATAAACGGATAGTCGAGGACGTTTTAGGGCTTTGACAACGACCCCCAACCCTAAAAGAAGAAAGGGAACGGAGTTTGAGGCGAACGGGGAGACTTCAAAGGACCGAACCAGGGATTTTATTTTATATTTATTTACTTACTGAAATGATCTCTATTACATTAAAATTAATTCTAGAGCTCCAAAAAATCCGAGAAACTTTCATAGGGTTCATTAAATCATCGGGAATTTACCAGAAGTAAATACCACCACGAAACACGAAGAATTTATTATCATAAATACTTAAACACTTAAAATATTCTGACAAAACCCTATGAATATAAAAGCATTTGAGTATTTATTTAAAAATTTAAATTTTGGAGTTTTAATATTGGAAATTTCAAAATTTTATTCAAACACTTCCACTGACAAAATTCTTTTTAGTGTATTCTTGTATTTCCATTTACCCAATATGATTTTTAATTAGGTCAATTTTCAGGGCGTGACACCTACCTTTGTTTGGAGGATCTCCTGTTGCGTCCTTTGGCCAGCCTTGCGTAGATTGTTGTTGCGAGCATCGCGCTCAGCCTGCAGGCGTCGGTTTTCTTCCTCCTGTTACTCACGTAGTCGGTGAGCCTCCTCCTCTTGCCGGTCGTGTAGTTGGCGCGCATCTTGTGTCGGAGTTGATCCCTTCAACGCCATGAAGACTTCGCGTGGTGGAGAAAAGCTCCCCGAGCTGTTGTCCGATTGGGAGTTGGACTCGGAGTAGTTTAATGATGTGAGGATTACCCCAACCTCCCTAGATCCAATCCCGAGCGGCTTTGAGCTGTATCCGAGCTGAATTTCAGAGGATTGACTTTGCCGCGCCAAATTAGAATTGAAGATGGCTGCGAAATTGTTGAGTTCGAGCGGGAAATTTTGCCTTGTACAATAAGGAATATACGGTCCTAGTCGGGTAAATTGTATCTCTAAAGGAGATCCCTTGGCCGTATCTGGCTAGGACTCCTACCTTGTACCCCTGTCCCCTAGTATATAAGGGGAGGCAGGGCGCCCCCTGAGGGCAGAAGATCATAGATCGACACAAATCCTCAAACGAATAACATCACAACTAGACGTAGGGTATTACCTCACATCGAGGGCCTGAACCAGTATAAAATCTCCTTGTGTTCCTTTGCAATCCACCGAGTGTCCATCCGCCAAGTAGCCCCATATTCATATTGCCGGTGTAAAACATCGACAGCTAGCACACCAGGTAGGGGCTTCGGTGAGATCTACATCAACAATCTCGATGGATCCAACAACAGGAGTCGACGACAACAAATTCTCCCCCGAAGACACAATAACCTTCGAAAGCCTCGACTTCGTCACCGACCAGATCAGCAATCTCACCTTGGCTAACGCAAATCCAATCCAACCGGCCGAGGAACCAGCCGACTCTATGCCAGTCGGCTCACAAGACGCTGTGCCAACTATCATCAATCTAATGCAGCAATCTTCTACTTCGCCGAGCCACGGGACAACTCTCTCCTTCGGTGTCCGACTCGCGCTAGGCCTTGAGCCAGCCCAGGTTGGCTAGGAAAGGGAGAGATCGTCAATTTCCCGCGCAGGTTCGGCGACGCTGCAGATCTACACTTCATGCGGCAGACTCGATCCCCCACGGTTCAGTTTGGACATGGCTTAGAGCCGCTCCAGATTGGATCTAGGGAGGTCGGAGTCGTTCTTACTCTGATCAACTACTCGGATTCCGACTCCAAGTCGGACAACAGTTCAGACACTAGTTCAGACACCAGTCTGGCGAGTCTCCTTATCCCCCGCGAGATCGTCATGGCTTCAACCCCTCCACCAGAGGTACGCCGACTACAAGAGGAGCAACAAGAGGAGGCACGCCGACTACAGCAACAGGAGGAGGCCGACCGTGGGGCACGCAATGACGAGCTATGTAGGGCTGGGCGAACTGCCCAGCAACAGATCCTCTAGACCAAAGTTGGCGACCATGACGTCTTCATCACACCACAACAGAACATCGTGGCCGCTGCAACCCTGCTGGACATGCTCCAGCTCGGGCCTGATCACCAGGCCACCCCGACTATCGCCAAGATCAAGGCGATGATTACCGCGGCTGCCTGTCAGCAGCAACAGTAGTCGGGCGACACACTTGTACCGACCAACCGATCGGGTTCTCCGGCAGCAGGCTCATCTACATCAGCACGACGCCGGGCAGCTGGCTCAAGTCGGCCACACGAGGAGTCGCGGCAAACATCGCTCGGCGACACCAACAACAACAATCGGCGGCGTCACCAGTACGATCGTCGGTTCAACCAAGACCTGTGAGTTCGTCTACAACGCGACCTCCTATACGACATCAATGCCCGGCACCGCCAATGCGAAGAGGACGAGCGCCGCCGACTAGAGGATGAGAACGAGCGTTTCGGTCTTCACCACGAGTGGTTTAATCGCCACGGTTGGAGCCGGAGCCCTCACAAAGATGAAGGCGTCCCAGCTTTCACCCACGAGCTACAGAACGTCGACTGGCCGTCGGGCTTCAAGCCTACAGGGATCGAGAAATACGACGGCAAAACCAACCCCGAGTCCTGGCTCACCGTATATACTCTGGCAATCCGAGCTGCTGGAGGTGACCACAAAGCCATGGCTAACTACCTCCCAGTCGCCCTAGCTGACTAAGCAAGGACATGGCTAACAGGGCTCCCGAGGCGGTCGATCGGTTCCTGGGGAGAACTCAGGGAGCGGTTCATCGCTAACTTTCAGGGGACCTACGAGAGGCCGTCTTCCGAGCACGATCTATACCAACTGCATCAGAAGAAGAACAAGTCTCTGCGTGAATTTATCAAGAGGTTCTCCGAGAAGCGCAACCAGATCCCAATGATCAAGGACAAGGCCATCATCGCCGCCTTCCGCAAGAGAGTAAAGGACACCCCGTTCATCGCGAAGTTCACTCGGAAGCCACCAGCCACCGTCCGGGCTCTCTTCGATATGGCAAACAAATACACTGACTCGGCCGAAGCGGTCGCAGAGGCCCTCGATGAGAAGAAGGAGCCCCGGCAGAAGGACCAGAAGGCGAAAGCCGACAATGAGCCATCGCAAAACAAGACCGGCAACCGCAAGCGGAAGTTGGACAACGAGGTGGCCAACATGGAGCGAACTCGGTCGCGGCCCCAACGACTACCAGAAAGTCATGAACGAGCCATGCCCCTTCCACCCCAAGGGCAAGTACGCGGCCAAAGACTGCTTCATGCTCAAGAAGTTTGCTTCCGAGCAAGCTTCATCATCTAGCGCCGACAAGGACAAAGATAAGCCAGATCAAGGCCCAGCTGACGATTTTCAATATCCCTAGGCCGAGCTAAACCACATCTTCGGAGGGCCGTCTGCGTATGAGTCCAAGCGGAAGCAGAAGCTAACAGCACGCGACGTCAACGCAATCTCTATAGCCGACGCCCCCCAATATTTGCGCTGGTCAGAGACGTCCATCACGTTCACCCATGCAGATCATCCAGATCAGGTTTCGCACCCGGGACGCTACCCACTCGTCCTGGACTCGGTCGTCAAGAATATCAAGCTGAAGAAGGTGCTCATAGACGGAGGCAGCGCGCTCAATATCCTCTTCGCCAAGACCCTGGATGAGATGAAGATTCCTCGTTCAGATCTGCGGCCGAGTGCGGTGCCCTTCCATGGGATAATTCCCGGCCTGTCTTCAACACCACTCGGGCAGATAACATTGCCGGACACTTTTGGCACACGGGATAACTTCCTCATAGAAAACATCTGCTTCGAGGTCGCCGACTTCGAGACTGTGTACCACGCGATACTCGGACGGCCGGCACTCGTCAAATTCATGGTGGTATCGCACTATACTTACATGGTGCTCAAGATACCCGAGCCAGCAGGAGTCCTCTCCCTCCACAGCGACGTCAAGCAAGCCTTCACCTGCGACAAGGAGAGCTGCGAGCTGGCTCAATCACAAGAGGCGGCAATCGGACGCAACAGCATTCGGCAAGCTGTCGCAACTGAAGTCGGGGATGACCAAGTTCCGGCAAAAAAGCAGCAAAGTTGGGAATGTCAGCAGACTCTAACACGAAGAAGATCCCCCTGGACCCTTCCGACCCCTCCAAGACTGCTCTAGTCGGGACCGGACTTGACCCCAAATAGGAAGACGCGCTCGTCACCTTCCTCCAAGCCAACAAGGATATCTTTGTGTGGAAACCGTCCGACATGCCGGGCGTACCAAGGGAGGTGATCGAGCACGCCCTCAATGTCAAGATCGACGCCAAGCCAGTCAAGCAACGGCTACGGCGCTTCGCTCAGGACCGGAAAGATGCTATTCGGGAAGAGATAACCAAGCTCCTCGTAGCCGGGTTCATCAAAGAGGTCTATCACCCGGATTGGCTGGCAAACCCAGTCCTGGTCTAGAAGAAAAAGGGTAAATGGTGCATGTGCGTCGACTACACCGATCTCAACAAGGCGTGCCCCAAGGATCCATTTGGTCTACCCAGAATAAATCAGGTGGTAGATTCAATTGCGGGGTGTGAACTTCTCAGATTTCTCGACTGCTACTCGGGATATCACCAAATCAGCCTGAAGGAGGAGAACTGCCTAAAGACGTCTTTTATCACGCCGTTTGGAGCGTACTTTTACATCACTATGCCGTTCGGTTTGAAAAACGCTGGAGCAACGTATCAACGGGCAATTCAGCGGTGTCTACACACTCAGATCGGGCGCAACGTGGAGGCCTACATCGACGATGTGGTGATCAAGACCAAGTCCAAAGAAGACCTCATTGCTGACCTGGAAGAAACCTTCCAAAATCTTCAAAGATTCAAGATGAAGTTGAACCCAAAAAATTGCGCCTTCGGTGTGCCATTCGGCAAGTTACTCGGCTTCATCGTTTCACATCGCGGCATCGAGGCCAACCCGGAGAAATTCAACGCAATCATGAACATGGCACCCTCAACTAGCCAGAAGGACATCTAGAAGCTGACAGGCTGCATGGCGGCACTAAGCCGGTTTATTTCCCAACTAGGCGAACGGGGCATGCTCTTCTTCAAGCTACTGAAGAAAGCAGACAACTTCCAATGGACTCTCGAAGCCCAGCAAGCCTTCGAAGACTTCAAAAAATTCCTCACATCACCACCCGTGTTGGCGTCACCAATGCCCCAAGAACCATTAATGCTGTATCTGACGGCAACCACTCAGGTAGTCAGCACGGTGCTAGTGGTCGAGCGATCCAAACAGGGTCACGTACAGAAGATTCAACGGCCAGTCTACTTTGTCAGCGAGGTCCTTGCAGACTCAAAGATGAGATATCCGCAAGTCCAGAAGCTACTGTACAGCCTACTCATCACTATCTGGAAGCTGGTGCACTATTTCCAAGCACATCAAGTCACGGTGGTCACATCGTATCCACTCGGGGACGTCCTGCATAATTGCGAGGCCATCGGCCGAATCGCTAAATGGGCGCTCGAGTTGATGGCGTTCGACATCACCTTTCAGCCACAGATAGCTATCAAATCACAAGCTCTAGCCAACTTCGTGGCCGAGTGGATAGAAGTCCAAATGCCTACATCAACAGCGAAGCTAGAGTACTGGACAATGTACTTCGACAGTTCTCTACGGATCGACGGCGCCGGGGCCGACGTCGTACTGACGTCCCCCACCGGCGAAAAACTCAAGTACGCTCTACAAATCCACTTCCCGGCTTCCCACAATGTCGCCGAGTATGAGGCACTCATCCACGGGCTCCTCATCGCTATATCACTCGACATTCGTCAACTGGTTGTACGTGGAGACTCTCAACTTGTCGATGTTTTACACCGGCAATAAATATATGGGGCTACTCGGCGGATGGAAACTCGGTGGATTGCAAAGGAACACAAGGAAATTTTATACTGGTTCAGGCCCTCGATGTGAGGTAATACCCTACGTCCAGTTTGTATGTATTCCTTTGAGGATATACGGTGGTAGTTCTGATGAACTGTATGGCCGTGTGCTTCTATGAGCTCTTCTGCCCTTATGGGGCGCCCTGCCTCCCCTTATATACTGGGGGACAAGGTTACAAGGTAGGAGTCCCCATCGGATTACGACTAGGAGATCTCCCCTTAGAGATATAACGTACCCGACTAGAACTGTATATTCCTTTCTATACAAGGCGAAGTCTGCCGAATCTGTCTATATCTCTAATTACAAGGCTAGACCCATCCTCTATCCGAGTGGCCCATATGCTTGTCATGAGGTACCCGGGGCCCATGGCACCCACAGTAGCCCCCGAGACCTTCATAGTTGAGTCACAGCTGATGCCGAGTGCTCATCCTCCACGGTGAAGTCTTCCCGAGTGCATTGCTCCCGAGTGCTCTTTGTCTGAGAGCTGCTTCTCCCGAGTCCTGCTTCATGTCAGCTGGCAGCGAGGCTATGAAGGTCTCGATGTAGATGTTGGAATAGTGTGCGCCGAATAGGCGCACCTATTAGGTGTAGCCCCCGACTTTGTGCTTAATTGTGAAAACAATTAAACATGAAGTCAAAGATCTTTAACCTTGTAGTCTTTCCCGAGTAGATTACTACTGGTACATGAGACTCTTCGGTATCATGTCAACCGGAATATGATTTATAGTCTTGCCGAGTAGGGAACTACTCGTATATAGGACTCTTCGACTTCATGTCAGTCGGAATGTGCGTTTATAGTCTTGCCGAGTAGGATGCTACTCGTATATGGGACTCTTCAGCGTTATGTCAGCTGGAAAGGGGGTGTTTATAGTCTTTCCCGAGTAGTATACTACTCGAAAATTAGACTCGTCGGCATCATGTCAGCCGGGATGATTATTTATAGTCTTTCCCAAGTAATATATTACTCGAAAATTAGACTCGTCAGCTTCATGTCAGCTGGAAAAGGTGTTTATAGTCTTTCCCGAGTGGCGTCCCATTCGGAAGTTAGACTCTTCAGCTCGTCAGCCGGAAGAATGTTTATAGTCTTTCCCAAGTAGTATGCTACTCGAAAGTTAGACTCCTCCGCATCATGTCAGCGGGAATAAGAATTTTATAGTCTCTCCCGAGTAGTGTACTACTCGGAAGTTAGACTCATCCGCGTCATGTCAGCGGGAATGAGAATTATAGTCTCTCCCGAGTAGTGTACTACTCGAAAGTTAGACTCATCCGCGTCATGTCAGCGGGAATGAGAATTTTATAGTCTCTCCCGAGTAGTGCACTACTCGAAAGTTAGACTCTTCCACATCATGTCAGTGGGAATAATGTTGCTCATGGCAACTGATGGCCATGCATGTAGACCGAGTACCACTTTATGAAAATAAATCCACGGCGTGGTCAGGTGTACCCGAGAAAGATACCTGCATCCTCAATTTTAATGAAGACCAGCTTGTGATCCTTATAAGGATATATCCTCGAGACCTGGTGGATAAAACAGATACCCAAACATATATGTTTAGCAATAAGGCTCTCATGAAGCATATCTGTTTACCTCATCGGCTCCTGTTGGTAGCACCAGCGCTATAATTTCAACTCAGCCTGCGGGCGGCCCACATGGAGCATGCTACTGTAGGAACTCATATCTTGGTGGCTGCTACCAAATAAGCCGGCCTGAGCCGACCTATCCAGTATAGCTCTAGAGAAGTATCATCCATCGCATGTCAAGATGAGTTTTTTAGTGTTGGTAACCGCAATCAGCCAGAGAAATCCTTATTCGCAAGCCTTTCCGACTTATGTTCTGGATGCAGCCTGGTTGCCACAGGTACCCGAGCAGGTATGTTGCAGGATCTGCTTGCCCTCCTCAGGTGTGACGCAGTGCATGAGAACTCCGGATGCACTTTGACGATGTAAGTCTTCTCTGACTTGGGTAAAGCCGAACAAGGTACCCGAATCTTGCATTAGCAGAGGGTTCGGCTGGCGACCCTCATGGGGCATACCCTATCCAACAGAGTTATAGCCAAGCTAGGCACCCGAACCTTGCATTAGCATAGGATTCGGCTGGTGACCCTCATGGGGCGTACCCAACCTGACAGAGCTGTGACCAAATAAGGTACCCGAACCTAACATTAGCGTAGGATTCGGCTGGCGACCCTCATGGGGCGTACCCTACTTAGCCGAGTAGTATACAGCCCTGACTGGCGCCGGGGGCCGATTGTTAGCTCGCATGGAGCGTAGTCGGGGAAGATGACGTCCCGACTGGTGCAAGTACTCGGTGAGTAGCCCTCACGGAGCATCCCGAGTGTATTTTGGCAGACTTGTCCAGCCCCCGAGCGTAGGAGATGGGCTCGCAGCCCTGAGTTCCTGTCACGCGTAACCGGAGCTGGGCCTGCAAAATAATAATATCGGATGAGTAGCATCTGATGATGGAAATAATCACCCGAATAAAATGTATTTCACAATGTATGTAAATACGTGTTCTTCCTCTTTTTGATATTAATTTCCTCGAGTAGTTGACCCCTTACGTTTAAGCACTCTGCCCGACTAGTCATAGCCCCCTAGCGTCGGGAGTTGGCTCATGGCTCTTTCCCAGGCACGCGTTTTGGGTGACTTGAGTTCGTCTTACATGGAGCAGAGTTTCACGGATCGAGATTTATGCTACTCGAGTACTTTTGTAATCATTTAAGAGCAAAAACGGAAAAAAGAAAATGCGCAGCTTGTACACCTATTAGGTGTAAGCAGCTGTGGCACTAGCAAGGCCGAGTGAGGAGATGTTTATCAGAAAGCGACTTAGCTGTTCGGTATTTGCGAGTGGGGATGCCATCCTCGTGTTTGAGCTTATGAGCCCCCGAGCATGTCACTTGTTGTTCTGATAATCTTCAGCTGTTGAAGGTCGGAGACGGTTGTGACCGACTGCCACAATGGAGCCATCTGACCTGCGTTTGCGATTCCCAGCTTTAGTCGGGACCGCGTCGTCGGTGTCGTCCCACTTCTTCTGTCAGGGTGACTTGTTGTCATCGAGGGCCTCGGCAACAGCGTGGGCCGAGTCGGCGTACTTGTTTGCCATGTCGAATAGGGCCTTGACAGAGTTGGGAGGCTTCCGCGTGAATTTGTCGATGAACGAGGTGTCTTTGACTCCTTTTCGAAAGGCGGCGATGACGACCTCGTCCTTGATCTTCGGGATTGAGTTCCTCTTCTCAGAAAACCTCTTGATGAAGTCACGAAGAGACTCGTTCTTCCTTTGGCGCAACTGATATAGGTCGTACTCGGAAGATGGCCTCTCGTATGTTCCCTGGAAGTTGGTGATGAATCGTTCCCGGAGTTCTCCCCAGGAGCCGATTGATTGCTTGGGAAGTCCTGTTAGCCATGTCCTCGCTGAGTCGGCTAAAGCGACTGGGAGGTAGTTAGCCATGACTTTGTGATTTCCCCCAGCTGCTCGGATCGCCAGAGTGTAGACCGTGAGCCAGGACTCGGGATTGGTCTTGCCATCGTATTTGTCGATGCCTGTAGGCTTGAAACCCGACGGCCAGTCGACCTGTTGTAGCTCTTGGGTGAAGGCCGGTATGCCTTCGTCTTCATGAGGACTCCGACCCCGACTACGGCGGCGAAACCGCTCGTGGTGGAGGCCGAAATGCTCGTTCTCGTCTTCCAGTTGGCGTTGCTCGTCTTCTTCTCGTTCGCGGCGCCGAGCATTGGTGTCCTGCCGAAGATCACGCCATAGTTGGCCTCGGAGATCCCGGTTGTCCCGACGGTCACTTCGACGTTGCCGGTTGTTGCTTGGGTTGCCGAGTGACGTTTGGCGCGACTCCGTGTGCAGCCGACTAGAGCCGGCCGCTCGGCGTCGCTTTGAGGTAGACGAGACTGCCATTGGGGATGCCGACCGGTTGGTCGGTATGAGGGTATCGCCCGACTGTTGGTGCTGCTGACATGCAGCAGCGGTAAGCATGGCTTTTATCCTTGCGATCGTCGGGGTGGCCTGATGATCAGGCCCAAGCTGGACCGTGTCCAGTAGGGTTGCAGCGGCCACGATGTTCTGTTGTGGCGTAACGAAGACATCGTGGTCGCCGACTCGGGTTTGGAGGATTTGCTGCTGAGCGGTTCGCCCAGCCCTGCGTAGGCCGTCGTTGCGGGCGTGCAGGCGTCTTGCTTCTTCCCCCTGTTGTTTTCGCAGTCGGCAGGCCTCCTCCTCTTGTTGTTCGCGTAGTTGGCGTGATTCCTGAGTAGGAGTAGAGCCTTTGGATGCCATGAAGATTTCTCGTGGCGGGAAGAAGCTTGCCGATCTGCTGTCCGACTTAGAGTCGGAATCCGACTGGGAGTCGTAGTCCGACTGAGAGTCGTAGTCGGAATAGTCGATGGGGGTGATTGTAACTCCGACCTCCCTAGATCCGATCTCGAGCGGCTCGGAGCCGTATCCGAGTCGAACTCCAGGGGATCGGGTTTGCCGTGTCGGATGTAGATTGTAGATATCCGCGGCGTCGCCGAGTCCGAACGGGAAGTTGACGATCTCTTCCCTTCTCGGCTCGATCTCGGCCGGCTCGAAACCGAGTCCGAGTCGAACACTGAAAGGAAGAGTTGTCCCTGGGCTCGGGCGTATAGGAGATCGCCGCAGCATGTCGTTGAAGATTGCTGCAGCGTCGTGTGGGCCGACTAGCGCGGAGTCGGCTGATTCCTCGGCCGGTTGGATCGGGTCCGTGTCGGCCAAGGTGAGATTGCCGATCTGGTCGGCGGCGAAGTCGAGGCTTCTGAATGCAATTGTATCTCCGGGGGAGAGTTTGCCGCCGTCGACTCCGGTTGCTGGATCCATCGAGCTTGTAGATGTAGATCGCACCAAAACCCCTACCTGGCGCGCCAACTGTCGATGTTTTACACCGGCAATAAATATATGGGGCTACTCGACGGATGGAAACTTGGTGGATTGCAAAGGAACACAAGGAAATTTTATACTGGTTCAGGCCCTCGATGTGAGGTAATACCCTACGTCCAGTTTGTATGTATTCCTTTGAGGATATACGGTGGTAGTTCTGATGAACTGTATGGCCGTGTGCTTCTATGAGCTCTTCTGCCCTCATGGGGCGCCCTGCCTCCCCTTATATACTGGGGGACAAGGTTACAAGGTAGGAGTCCCCATCGGATTACGACTAGGAGATCTCCCCTTAGAGATATAACGTACCCGACTAGAACTGTATATTCCTTTCTATACAAGGCGAAGTCTGCCGAATCTGTCTATATCTCTAATTACAAGGCTAGACCCATCCTCTATCCGAGTGGCCCATATGCTTGTCATGAGGTACCCGGGGCCCATGGCACCCACACAACTCGTGGTAAACCAAGTCATGAAAGATTGGACATGTCTTGACGACACCATGGTGGCATACTGTTAGGAGGTCCGCAAGCTGGAGAACTAGTTCGACGGGCTAGAGATAACACATGTCCTACGACAATACAATGATGCTGTAGATGAATTGGCAAACATGGGATCCAAGCGAGAGGCAGTCCCGACATGGATCTTTGTCGAGCAACTTATGGAGCCATCAGTCAAGAAGAAACCAATGCCAGAGTAGTCGGGAGGCGAACCTACCTCGGCGACAGACGAAGTACTGAACATATGTCAAGACTGGCAGACTCCTGTTTTCAAATTTCTCCTGGACGATGAACTCCCAGAAGATCGCAGTCAAGCCGAACAAATCAAATGTCGAAGCAAGAGTTTCCTAGTCGTCGGAGAAGACCTGTACCGAAGAAGTGCATCCGGTGTCCTCATGCGCTGCGTCACCACCTAGGAGGGCAAGCAGATTCTGCAGTCGATCCACTCGGACATATGTGGCAACCATGCCGCATCCAGGACGTTAGTCAGAAAAGCTTACCGGCAGGGATTTTTCTGGCCAACAGCAGTAACAGATGCCAAAGACATTGTTCGCACATGCGAGGGTTGCCAATTCTACTCAAGACAAACCAATCTCCCAGCCCAAGAACTCCAAACAATCCCAATCTCTTGGCCCTTTGCAGTATGGGGGCTTGACATGGTCAGGCCTTTCAAGAAAGCGCCAGGAGGGTTTATACACTTGTTCGTCGTAGTGGACAAATTCACCAAGTGCATTGAGGCCAAACCCGTTGCAACCATAACAACGGCACGAGCAAAGGACTTCATCATGAGTATATTACACCGATTCGGGGTACCTAACTGCATCATCACGGACAACGGAACTCAGTTCACGGGTGGCGTTTTTCAAGATTTCTGTGACAACTTCGGCATCAAGATCTGTTATGCATCTGTGGCACACCCGCGGAGCAATGGGCAAGTTGAACACGCCAATGGTATGGTCTTACAAGGTATCAAGGCTAGGATATTTGATCGACTACAACCATACGCGGGCCAGTGGGTACAAGAACTCCCATCGGTTCTCTGGTCTCTCAGAACCACGGTTAGTCGGGCAACAGGGCAATCCCCTTTCTTTCTGGTCTACGGTGCCGAGGTTGTGCTACCAACCGAGTTAGAGTTCGGCTCTCCGCGAGTTCGGGCTTACTCAGAAGACATCTCAAATAATGCCCGATTGGTCGAATTAGATCAGTTGGAAGAACCGAGAGACATCGCAATAATCCAGTTGGCAAGGTATCTTTAAGGCCTACGTCGCTACCACAATCGCAATGTCTGTGGCCGCGCCTTTTTGGTCGAAGATCTCGTCTTGAGAAAAATACAAACCACCAAAGACAGACATAAACTATCCCCAATCTGGGAAGGGCCGTTCATTATAGCCAAGGTCACGCGGCCAAGCACCTACCGACTGAAGACTGAAGACGGTGCCCTCATCAGCAACTCATGGAATATAGAACAGCTAAGTCCTTTCTATACCTGAGTTTTATAGTTTTCCATGTGTACAAATTTCTCTGACTCACTACGCCACTTGTTCCAACCAAGCAATGAGTCGGGGGCTGCATGTATTATATGTGCTTTGCCAATAATATACGAGCCTGTCTTACTTACGTTATGAAGTTTTACAACGACTTTGTTACGTTTGCCCGAGTACAGCTCCTACAGTGAACGATTTTATTAAGTTCCTATAGAATAACTCGGTGTAAACTATATAGTCGGGTAAAGCTAATGATAACTAAGTCAGAACTCAGAGCTTGGCGGCTTTGCACATATATTTACACATGTCTTTACAAAAGAGTTTATATACACCGACTGCATGACGGACTGTTCTTACATACCCAGGTCCCGGGTGATCATCTCTGCAGTCGGCCTCGCCTTGGCTATCAGCTCCAACGCCTCCTCAGGTGTCATCTCCTCGGCGAACCCCTCCCCGATGGCTTCAATATCTGCCCTTGGGTAGATGGACTTGGTCATCGCCAGGGTCTAAGCCACGCCGGCAACAACATGCTCATCCGAGTACCTCTTCAGGGCACTCGGTGCATCCTTAAGGCGTGCCCCCACTTGGAAGATTGTGTTGGAGCTGGTTCCCACATGGCGAGGATCCAGGATGTCAAGGAGCCCTTTCACGGACTCGGCAAGGGTCTCCCGTGACTCCTTGACAACCCTTATCTCCTCTGCGAAAGCCCAAAATTGGATTTGGGAATTGGCTCTAGCAGGTACCCGGGTTCACCGACAAGTCAAGTTGTTAGGCAATATTGCAGACGGAGCAATTAATGGATTGGCTAAGATCATTGTTAGATCAGAGACTTACTTTTGTAGTTAGCCTCCCACTTGGCTATGGCCTTCTCCAGTTCAACTTTTTCCTTCTCGAGCTTGGCGTTGGCCTTCTTCAACTCGGCCTTCTCTTGCTCAAGCTCCACATTGGCCCTTGTCAAGTCGGTCTTGTCTTTTTCAAGCCCAGCCTTGGCTTTCTCGGCCTCCTTCAGCTGGATTTCCCCTTTGTTCGGGTCTTCAACTCGTCTTGGAGGGCTGCACAGCCGAATAGTCAAGTACTCAACGTTGCAGTCAAGACACAACTGGTGTCGATGTTTTACACCGGCAATATGATTATGGGGCTACTCGGCAAGGGGAAATCCGATGGACTGCAAAGGAACACAAGAAAATTTTATACTAGTTTGGGCCCTCGATGAGAGGTAATACCCTACGTCCAGTTGTGATGGTATTCCTTTGAGGATGTATGTGGATCAATGATCTCGTGTGTTGTTCTCTACCCTCAAGGGGCGCCCTGCCTCCCCTTATATACTGGGGGGCAGGGGTACAAGATAGGAATCCCAGCCGGATATGGTCAAGGGATTTCCTTCTTAGAGATACATCTTACCCGGCTAAGATTGTATATTCCTTTTTGTACAAGGCAAAATCTACCGGGTGCTACTATATCTCTAACTACAAGACTTGGCCCATCCTCTATCCGAGTGGCCCATATGCTTGTGATAAGGTACCCGGGGCCCATGGCCTCCACAGTAGCCCCTGAGACCTTCATAGTTGAGTCACAGCTGATGTCGAGTGCTCGTCCTCCACGGTGAAGATTGCCCAAGTGCATTGCTCCTGAGTACTCTTTGTCCGAGTGCTTCTTCTTCCCGAGTCCTGCTTCATGTCAGCTGGCAGCGAGGCTATGAAGGGCTTCATGTAGATGTATGAATAGTATGCACCGAATAGGCGCACCTATTAGGTATAGCCCCCGACTTTGTACTTAATTGTGAAGACAATTAAACATAAAGTCAAAGATCTTTAACCTTGCAGTCTTTCCTGAGTAGATTACTACTGGTATATGAGACTCTTCGGTATCATGTCAACCGGAATATGATTTATAGTCTTGCCGAGTAGCATGCTACTCGTATATGGGACTCTTCAGCTTCATGTCAGCTGGAATAGGGGGTTTATAGTCTTTCCCGAGTGGCGTCCCACTCGAGAGTTAGACTCCTCAGCGTCATGTCAGCTGGAAAAGATATTTATAGTCCCTCCCGAGTAGTGCACTACTCGGAAGTTAGACTCTTCAGCATCATGTCAGCTGGAATAATGTTGCTCATAACAACTGGTGGCCAAGCATGTAGGCCGAGTACCACTTTATGAAAATTAATCCATTGCGTGGTCAGGTGTACTCGAGAAAGATACATGCATCCCCAACTTTAATGAAGACCAGCTTGTGATCCTTATAAGGATATATCCTTGATACCTGATGGATAAGACAGATACCCAAACACATGTGTTTAGCAATTAGGCCTTCATGAAGCATATCTGTTTACCTCATCGGTTCCTGTTGGTAGCACCAGCACTGCGATTTTAACCCAGCCTACGAGCAGCCCATATTGAGTGTGCTACTGTAGAAACTCATATCTTGCTGGCCCAATGTCAACTTTGCAGGCCCAAGCCCATTTAGTCGGCACAGTCTCTATAAAGGCTGAGGGAGAGAGAAAAGATTCCTCTATCTTCCCCACACAACCAATCGTTTCGTCTTCCTAGCTCAGCGCCAAAATTTCGCTTCCCGCTCCGCTAGGGTTCACCATTGCTTGCTCCTCCCCACCGAGCTTCCGCATCCGCTTGTCGATTCCAAACCCCCGACTATATTCCCCCAAATCTCTTGTTCCCCTAGCCATGCCGATGAAGGAGTACGCATAGGCTACGACAGCAGAAAACAAAACTTTTCTGCCGCGCACACCAGGACATCATGCGAGAAAGGGATCATGGATTGTTACCACTAGACGCGCAGTGCAGCGGAAGAAGGGTTGGAGAAGCCGGTCCAACCACGCGCGCGTCGAGGTAGTAGTGGAAGTAGTCGATCTCCAGCCGATCAACGCCGCAACGAGCAGCGCCTCTACCAGTATCCACACGTCCGGGGCTGGAACACCGATTGCGAGTGTACTAGCACTCTGAGCGGCTAGGGTTTGGCTCAGGAGGTGGCAGCTAGGGTTTAGCTCGAGGTCAACAGAAAACGTAAATCTCCTCGGCCCCTCGCCTCCCTATATAGAGACCTCCTGACTTGGGCCTCGTGGACCGAGGCCCAATAAGAGTCTACTCAGATCTCTATCCGAATCGAGCCCATATTCGAATCACATTCGAATAAGTGTTCCAACCCGTTAAGCGTGCGACCCTGTAGGGTCACGTATATTTTGTCGTGACCCGGAAACGCCTTTCTAGTCACCCTGTTAATAGCGGCCTCTAGCAAGGCATATTAACCCCAAAATATACGTAAAGATCATATCGGCTAAACCTGTAATGTCCTTATGTACAAATCCCTTTGCCTCACGATATCGATTGAGCTCAAGGCGAGACTTGTGTCATCCTCTTAATAGCTCAATCACTCTCTCGATCCTGTGATGGATTACAAACTTGCAATTAACACCTCAATCACCGTAGCATGGCCATGCACTTCCATAATCCATTACATCGAGGGGCCCAGAGATATCTCTCCCATAAGGAGGGGCAAATTCTATCTTGATCATTCATATCCCACTACATGTTTCATAGCAAACCCGTAGACTACTTTTATGACTACTCAGTTACGGAGTAGTGTTTAGTAGTCCCAAAATAAGCTACTACGTATGTTGGGAACCATGATGATCTCAAGTCTAAGGACTCTACATAAACACTACTTGAGACTAACTGATGACACATGAAATCTCTGCAGTATCTCATGGCGGGTCTATCCAACATATGTTCACTAACATATGTCCATATTATCGATTTGGTATCTCCATACCATGATCCATGAGACATGATCATCAATCAATACATATGCTGATGTTAGAATCATATTTGTTCCTCATATGATATACGATCAGGGATCATTTAGAAATAGCAACATTTGACATTAAGAGTCTCATGAATAAGTCACGTACTCATTGATCAATAATGATAATGTCTATTTCAAGGAACCAATCAATACATTATAAACATAGCATATGATATATATAACATCTCCATGTTGCCTCTAGGGCATATCACTAACAGCCGAAGGCTCCACATGTTGTTGGGGAATCAAACGATGGGTGGCTGTGGGTGCCATGGGCCCCGGGTACCTCATGACAAGCATATGGGCCACTCGGATAGAGGGTGGGCCTAGCCTTGTAATTAGAGATATAGCTAGATTCGGCAGACTTCGCCTTGTATAGAAAGGAATATACAGTCCTAGTCGGGTGCGTTATATCTCTAAGGGGAGATCTCCTAGTTGTAATCCGACGGGGACTCCTACCTTGTAACCCTGTCCCCCAGTATATAAGGGGAGGCAGGGCGCCCCCTGAGGGCATGAGCTCATAGAAGCAAACATCAATCCTCAAAGGAATACCACCACAACTGGACGTAGGGTATTACCTCACATCGAGGGCCTGAACCAGTATAAAATCTCCCTGTGTTCCTTTGCAATCCACCGAGTTTCCATCCGCCGAGTAGCCCCATATATTTATTGCCGGTGTAAAACATCGACAGTTGGCGCGCCAGGTAGGGGATTCGGCGCGATCTACATCTACAAGCTCGATGGATCCAGCAACCGAAGTTGTCGGCGGCAAACTCCCCCCCGGAGATACAATCGCATTCAGAAGCCCTTGACTTCGTCGCCGACCAATCGGCAATCTCACCGGCCGACACGGACCCGTCCAACCGGCCGAGGAACCAGCTGACTCCGCGCAGTTTCGGCCCACACGACGCTGCGGCAATCTTCGACGACATGCTGCGGCGATCTCCAATACGCCCGAGTCCAGGGACAACTCTTCCTTCCAGTGTTCGACTCGGACTCGGTTCTGAGCCAGCCGAGATCGGGCCGAGAAGGGAAGAGATCGTCAACTTCCCGTTCGGACTCGGCGACTCCGCGGATATCTACAATCTACATCCGACGCGGCAAAACCCGATCCCCTGGAGTTTCGACTCGGATACGGCTCCGAGCCGCTCGAGAACGGATCTAGGGAGGTCGGAGTTACACTCATCCCCATCAACCATCCCGACTTGACTCGAAGTCAGACTCCGACTTCCAGTCGGACTACGACTCTAAGTCGGATAGCAGCCGGCAAGCTTCTCCCCGCACAGAAAACTTCATGGCATCCAAAGCTCTACTCCTACTCAGGAATCACGCCGACTACACGCAACAACAAGAGGAGGCCTGCGTCTGCGAGGAACAACAGGAGGAAGAAACAAGACGCCTGCACGCCCGCAATGATGGCCTACGCAGGGCTGGGCGAACCGCTCAGCAACAAACCTCCAAACAAAAGTCGGCGACCACAACGTCTTCGTCACGCCACAGCAGAACGTCGTGGCAGCCGTAACCTACTGGACACGGTCCAGGTCGGGCCTGATCACCAGGCCACCCGACATCGCAAGGAATAAAAGCATGCTTACCGCTGCCGCATGTCAGCAGCACCAACAGTCGGGCAACACACTCGTACTGACCAGTCAATCAACTTCCCTAGCGGCAGCTTATCCACCTCAAAGCGACGTCGAGCGGCCGGCTCTAGTCGCAGCACGCGGAGTCAAGCCAGACGTCACTCGGCAACCACAACAACCGCAACGTCGAAGCGACCGTCGACAGCCAGGACCCCGAGACCGACTGCGCGCGACCTTCAGCAAGACATTAATGCTCGGCGCCGCAAACGAGAAGAAGACGAGCAACGCCAACTGGAAGACGAGAACGAGCAATTCGGCCTCCACTACGAGCGGTTTCGCCCGTAGTCGAGGTCAGAGTCCTCATGAAGACGACGGAGTACGGCCTTCACTCAGGAGCTACAACAAGTGACTAGCCGTCAAGTTTCAAGCCTACAGGCATCAACAAATACGATGGCAAGACTAATCCCGAGTCCTGGCTCACGTCTACACTCTGGCGATTCGAGCAGGCTGGGGGAATCAGAAAGTCATGGCTAACTACCTCCCAGTCGCTTTAAGCCGACTCAGCGAGACATGGCTAGTAGGACTTCCCAAGCAATCAATCGACTCCTGGGAGAACTCCGGAAACGCTTCATCGCCAACTTCCAGGAACATACGAGAGGCCATCTTCGAGTACGACTTATATCAGTTGCATCAAAGGAAGAACGAGTCTCTTCGTGACTTCATCAAGAGGTTTTCTGAGAAGAAAACTCAATCCCAAACGTCAGGATGAGGGTCATCGCCGCCTTTCTAAAAGAGTCAAAGACACCGTTCATCGACAAATTCACTGCGGAAGCCTCCCAACCTGTCAAGGCCTATTCGACATGGCAAACAAGTACGCCGACTCGGCCCACGCTGTTGCCGACCCTCGATGACATTCACCCTGACAGAAGAAACGGGACGACACCGACAACGCGGTCCCGACTAAAGCTGGGAATCGCAAACGCAAGTCAGACGGCTCCATGTGGCAGTCAGTCACAACCGCCTTCGACCTTCAACAACTGAGGATTATCAGAAAACAAGTGACATGCTCGGGGGCTCACAAGCTCAAACACGAGGATGGCATCCCCACTCCCAAATACCGAAACAGCTAAGTCGCTTTCTGATAACATCTCCTCACTCGGCTTGCTAGTGCCACAGCCGCTTACACTAATAGGTGTATAAGCTGCGCATTTACTTTTTTTCGTTTTGCTCTTAAATGATACAAAAGTACTCGAGTAGCATAAATCTCGATCCGTGAAACTCTGCTCCATGTAAGACAAACTCAAGTCACCCAAAACGCGTGCCTGGGAAAGAGCCATGAGCCAACTCCGGACGCTAGGGGCTATGACTAGTCGGGCAGAGTGCTTAAACGTAGGGGTCAACTACTCGAGGAAATTAATATCAAAAAGAGGAAGAACACGTATTTACATACATTGTAAAATACATTTTATTCGGGTGATTATTTCCATCATCAGATGCTACTCATCCGATATCTTTATATTGCAGGCCCAGCTCCGGATACGCGTGACAGGAACTCAGGGCTGCGAGCCCATCTCCTACGCTCGGGGGCTGGACAAGTCTGCCGAAATACACTCGGGATGCTCCATGAGGGCTACTTACCGAGTACTTGCGCCAGTCGGGACGTCATCTTCCCCGACTACGCTCCATGGAGCAACAATCGGCCCCGGCGCCAGTCGGGGCTGTGTACCACTCGGCTAAGTTGGTACGCCCCATGAGGGTCGCCAGCCGAATCCTACGCTAATGCTAGATTCGGGTACCTTATTTGGCCGCAACTCTGTCAGGTTGGGTACGCCCCTATGAGGTCGCCAGCGAATCCTATGCTAATGCAAGATTCGGGTGCCTAGCTTGGCTATAACTCTGTTGGATAGGGTACGCCCATGAGGGTCACTAGCCGACCCTCTGCTAATGCAAGGTTCGGGTACCTTGTTCGGCTTTACCCAAGTCAGAGAAGACTTACATCGTCAAAGTGCATCCGGAGTTCTCATGCACTGTGTCACACCTGAGGAGGGCAAGCAGATCCTGCATTATACCCACTCAGGCTTACGTGGCAACCAGTTTGCATCCAGAACGTAAGTCGGAAAGGCTTGCGAATAAGGATTTCTCTGGCTGATTGCGGTTACCAACACCAAAAAACTCATCCTGACATGCGATGGATGCTACTTCTATAGAGCTATGCTGGGTAGGTTGGTTCAGGCCGGCTTACTTGGTAATAGCCACCAAGACATGAGTTCCTACAGTAGCATGCTCCATGTGGGCCGCCCGCAGGCTGAGTTGAAATTATAGCGCTGGTGCTACCCACAGGAACCGATGAGGTAAACAGATATGCTTCATGAGAGCCTTATTGCTAAACATATATGTTTGGGTATCTGTCTTATCCACCAGGTCTCGAGGATACATCCTTACAAGATCACAAGCTGGTCTTCATTAAAATTGGAGATGCAGGTATCTCTCGAGTACACCTAACCACGTAATGGATTTATTTTTTCAACAGTGGTACTCGGCCTAGCATGCGTGGCCACCAGTTGCCATGAGCAGCATTATTCCCGCTGACATGACAGCGGATGAGTCTAACTTTCGAGTAGTACACTACTCGGGAGAGACTATAAAATTCTCATTCCCGCTGACATGACGCGGATGAGTCTAACTTTCGAGTAGTACACTACTCGGGAGAGACTATAAAATTCTCATCCCGCTGACATGACGCGATGAGTCTAACTTTCGAGTAGCATACTACTCGGGAAGACTAAAACATTCTTCCAGCTGACGACTGAAGAGTCTAACTTCCGAATGGGACGCCACTCGGGAAAGACTATAAACACCTTTTCCGGCTGACATGAATGCCGACAAGTCTAATTTTCGAGTAGTATACTACTCGGGAAAGACTATAAACACCCCTTTTCCAGCTGACATGACGCTGAGAGTCCCATATACGAGTAGCATCCTACTCGGCGAAGACTATAAACACACATTCCGACTGACATGAAGTCGAAGAGTCCTATATACGATGGTTCCTACTCGGCAAGACTATAATCATATTCCGGTTGACATAACCGAAGAGTCTCATGTACCAGTAATCTACTCGGGAAAGACTACAAGGTTAAAGATCTTTGACTTCATGTTTAATTGTTTTCACAATTAAGCACAAAGTCGGGGCTACACCTAATAGGTGCGCCTATTCGCGCACACTATTCCCAACATCTACATCGAGACCTTCATAGCCTCGCTGCCAGCTGACATGAAGCAGGACTCGGGAGAAGCAGCACTCAGACAAAGAGCACTCGGGAGCAATGCACTCGGAAGACTTCACCGTGAGGATGAGCACTTGGCATCAGCTGTGACTCAACTATGAAGGTCTCGGGGGGCTACTGTGGGTGCCATGGGCCCCGGTACCTATGACAAGCATATGGGCCATCGATAGAGGGTGGGCCTAGCCTTGTAATTAGAGATATAGCTAGATTCGGCAGACTTCGCCTTGTATAGAAAGGAATATACAGTCTAGTCGGGTGCGTTATATCTGCTAAGGGGAGATTCCTAGTTGTAATCCGACGGGGACTCCTACCTTGTAACCCTGTCCCCCAAGTATATAAGGGAGGCAGGGCGCCCCCTGAGGGCATGAGCTCATAGAAGCAAACATCAATCCTCAAGGAATACCACACAACTGGACGTAGGGTATTACTCACATCGAGGGCCTGAACCAGTATAAAACCCTGTGTTCCTTGCAATCCACCGAGTTCCATCCGCCGAGTAGCCCCATATATTTATTGCCGGTGTAAAACATCGACAGTGGCCGATCTCGGACTGCAGCCGGGCAAAGCTGGAGAGGTTGCAGAAGTCGCTGCGGCTGCAGAGCCGCGACATTATCCGCTAGCGGCTGGCCGAGGGTGAGTCAGTCCCAAATCCCCAATCCGGCGAAACTGTTGTTTTTGCCTCTTTCTTTGACCGGGGTTTGTTTCTCCCTTCTTCCGAGTTCCTCCGCCGTCTTCTTAATTTTTACGGATTGGAGTTGATGAATCTGAATCCCAACTCGATCTTACAAATCTCAATTTTCGTGACTCTCTGCGAGTGCTACTTGGGTGTAGAACCCTACCTCAACTTAGCATTTATTCCACATAAAGCCCCAACCCTCCAAGAACAAGGTTCAGGTGATTAGGGGGGCTGGCCTTCAGTTAAGAAGTGAGATGAAAAAGGTATATATCAGTCTTCCGTTGAAGTCTTCCTTGAAAGGTTGGCACAAGGAGTGGTTTTATTGCTCCGATCTGGTGCCCTCTTTGCCTGCATTCACTGGGAAGCCCCCGACGATTTCGCCAAATTGGTCATTGGACCCAACCTTCGAAGAGATGGGCCAGGTGCATCAGTTGCTGGCCAGGTTGGTGAAGTTCAAGGAAGCCAGCCTGACTAGCCCTTGGGTGGCCAAGTGTTTCCTGACCCGGTGCGTTCAGCCACTGAAGTTGAGAAGCGAGTTTTGCTAGGACTATCAAGGGAAGGATGACCCCGACCGAGAAAGTCGAGAGGTGATCGGCCAGCAAGAAGTGACCGAGATCTTGTTCACCTATTTCTCCAATGGGGTGATCGAGACCGAGGACGCGGAGCGCTGCATCGCGGCTTATAACCGGAACCGGCCCCGTCCAGAGGTAGCATCCGCTTCTCTTCTGTAATGAATGCTTGTAGACATATATCCATGATTGTCCAGCATTGTGTGATGTATATTATGGAATCGTTTGCAGTGGTGCAAGGAGTTTGATGATGACTCCCGTCCGTTGTCGGCCACGAAATCGAAGAAAAGGCCGAGAAGTCCTTCAACCACCTAGCCCGACTCCGAGAGGGCGGGGAAGAAACCCATTGCAGATCAGGGCAAGGGGAAGATTGTGAAGTCGAGCACCGCCGCCGGGAGTCTGAAGATAAAGGACACCGCCGGTGCGGCGCCCAGGCCATCGACTCCCAGGCCGGGATCCGCGCTGTCGAGCCCCACATCGTCGAGCCCAATGAGAGTGCCGCCGAGTACCCGAGCGCCCCAGCTGGTCACACCGTGGATGGGGCCAACCAGGGCTGAAGTGCCGCCGCCGACTGCCACGCCTTTTGGCCCGACAGCCAGCAGCCCTCCAGTACCGGCCTCTAGATCTCCTGGACAGAATCTCAAGTTTTCCAAGAGGTGGGTGGTTCTGGGTCTTCTGAGAATCATGTTTATGATTGTGTCGTCTTGATGTTGGATTCATTGCGCAAGAGGCGGGTCAATATTGACCTCAAGAGGGCCACGCCGGCCACTACCGCTGCCGATCCTGCCCCAACCGAGTCGGTGCCAGCGAGCACACCTACTGAGCCGACGGCATTCCCAGTTGCAGAAACTAGGACAGCCCCGACTGCAGGGCTGCCAACACCGGTTGACTAGGGGATGGTTGCCAGAGCCGTTGCCCTAGCTCCTGAGCCAGCGCCTGTCGTCAAAGCCGTGTGGCAGCACCTGAGCCAGTGCCGGTTGTTGACGTTGTGGCTGCAGCCCCTGAGTCGACCCCCGAGGCCCCGGAGGCCACCAAGTCGGGGGCCAGGAGTCCGTCACCGTCCTGGTTGTCGTCGTCGTTGTCGTCGTCATCGTCATCACTGTCTCCTCCTTCGGATAAGCCGGACCTCCCCAGGCTCAAAGCTCCTCCTCGCGAGTTCCCGCGGACATTCCATTGGACGGCGCCCGACAGAACCGCGAAGAGTTATAGGCATGACGAGGCTGCGACGGTAAGGGAGCGCGAAAGATTGATGCGCGCCACACTCACCGCGTCCCATGGGATCCAGGCACGACCTTCGTCATATTCATGGTCTTGGTTTTCTTGCTCGTATGAGTTATCTGATGACTGACTCTGTTTTGCTCTGTTTTTCCTCGAGTAGAAGCTTGTTGATCGCTCAGAGATGATGAGCGAAGTCTTGATGCGGGTTGCCCCCTAGCTCCAAGAGTTAGACCAACTCCGGGCCTTGAAGGCCGAGGTAGAAGGGCGCTGCCAGGAGAGGGAGTCTTGGCTGAGGGACTCCATTACTCAGCTCAGGGCCAAGAATTGGGACCAAGCCAGTAAGATTAGAGGTGAGCCTCCAAGATGTATCTCTCTGACTAGATCCATAGTATATTCCTTCAGCTGCGTTGTTCCCGACTGCCCGGTTGTACCTTGACTGCGATGTCGAGTCCTTGACTAATCTATCTTGCAGCCCTCAAAGCCGAGTTGAAGGGCCAAGCAGAGAGGGAAATCTAGCTGAAGGAGGCCGAGAAAGCCAGGGCCGAGCTTGAAAAAGACAAGGCCGACCTGACAAAGGCCAAGACCGAGCTTGAGCAGGAGAGGGCCGAGTTGAAAGAGGCCAACGACAAGCTCGGTAAGGAAAAAGTCGAACTGGAGAGGACCATAGCCAGGTGGGAGGCCGACTACGACAGTAAGTCTCCCTTTTGACACTGATCTTAACCAATCTATTGATTATCCCATCTGCAGCCTTACCTGACAAGTTTACTTGTCGGTGAACCCGGGTAGTTGCTAGAGCCAACTCCCGGGCCCAATTTCAGGCTTACGAAGAGGAGATAAAGGTGGTCAAGGAGTCATGGGAGGCTCTCCTCGGATCCATGAGAGGGCTCCTTGACATCGTGGATCCTCGCCCCGTGGGAACCAACTGCAGCTCGATCGCCCAAGTGGAGGCGCGCCTAGAGGATGCACCGAGTGCCCTGAAAAGGTACTCGGATGAGCATGTCATTACCAGCGTGGCCCGAACCCTGGCTATGACCAAGTCCATCTACCCAAGGGCAGATGTTGAAGCCATCAGGGAGGGGTTTGCCGAGGAGACAACTCCTGAGGAGGCGCTAGAGCTGATAGCCAAGGCAAGGCCGACTGCAGAGATTATCACCAGGGATCTGGATCTATAAAAACAGTACGTCATGCAGTCGGTGTATTGTGGTTTTTTATAAAGACATGTGTAAATATATATGCGTGCCGCCAAGCTTTATTACTCAGTTGTCATTAGCTTTACTCGATTATATGGTCTGCACCAAGTTAGTCTGTAGGAACTTAATAAAATTGTTCACCGCAAAAAGCTATACTTGGACAAACATAATAAAGTCGTAGTGAAGCTTCGTAACTCAAGTAAAATAAGCTCATATATTATTGACAGAGCATATAAGATACATGCAGCCCCCGACTCACTACTTGGTTGAAACAAGCGGCATAGTGAGTCCGACTGGAACTGTACACATGGAAAAAATAAGAAACTCAGGTATAGAAAGGACGTAGCTGTTCTATGTTCCATGAGTTGGTGATGAGGGCACCGTCTTCGGTCTTCAGTCGGTAGGCGCCTGGCCGCGTGACCTTAGCTATAATGAACGGCCCTTCCCAGATTGGGGATAGTTTATGCCTGTCTTTGGTGGTTTGTATTTTCCTCAAGACAACATCTCTGACCAAAAAGGCGCGGCCATGGACATTGCGATTGTGCTAGCGACGCAAGCCTTGAAGATACCTTGCCGACTGGATTGTTGCGATATCCCTCACTTCTTCCAACTGATCTAGTTCGACCAATCGAGCGTTGTTGGAAATCTCTTCTGAGTAAGCCCGGACTCACGGAGAGCCGAACTCTAACTCGGTTGGAAGCACAGCCTCGACACCATAGACCAGAAAGAAAGGGGATTGCCCTGTTGCCCGACTAACCATGGTTCTTAGAGACCAGAGAACAGATGGGAGTTCTTGTACCGACCAACCTGTGTATGGTTGTAGTCGGTCGAGTATTCTGTTCTTGATACCCTGTAAGACCATACCGTTGGCTCGTTCAACCTGCCCATTGCTCCGTGGGTGTGCCACCGACGCGTAGCAAATCTTTATGCCGAAGTCGTCACAGAAATCTTAAAACACGCCGCCCGTGAACTGAGTACCGTTGTCGGTGATGATGCGGTTGGGGACTCCGAATCGGTAGAGTATACTCATAATGAAGTCCTTTGCTCGTGCCGCTGTTATGGTTGCAACGGGTTTGGCCTCAATCCACTTGGTGAATTTATTCACCGTGACGAACAAGTGTGTGAACCCTCCTGGCGCTTTCTTGAAAGGCCTGACCATGTCAAGCCCCCATACTGCAAAGGGCCAAGAGATTGGGATTGTTTGGAGCTCCTGGGCTGGGAGATCGGTTTGTCTTGCGTAGAACTGGCAATCCTCGCATGTGCGAACGATGTCTTTAGCATCTGTTACTGCTGTTGGCCAGAAAAATCCCTGCCGGTAAGCCTTTCCGAATAACGTCCTGGATGCAGCATGGTTGCCACATACGCCCGACTGGATTGACAGCAGAATCTGCTTGCCCTCCTCGGTGGTGACGCAGCGCATGAAGACACTGATGCACTTCTTCGGTACAGGTCTTCTCCGATGACTAAGAAATTCTTGCTTCGACGTTTAATTCATTCAGCTTCACTGCGATCTTCTGGGAGTTCATCATCCAGGAGGAATTTGAGAACAGGAGTCCACCAATCTTGACATATGTGCAGCGCCTCGTCTGTTGCCGGGGTAGGTTTGCCTCCCGACTACTCCAGCGCTTTGACTAATGGCTCCATGAGTTGCTCAACAAAGATCCCTGTCGGGACCGCCTCTCGCTTGGATCCCATGTTTGCCAGCTCGTCTGCAGCGTCATTGTATTGTCGTAGGACACGTGTTATCTCCAGCCCGTCGAACTTGTTTTCCATCTTGCGGACCTCCTGGCAATATGCCGCCATGGTGTCGTCGAGGCATGTCCAGTCCTTCATGACTTGGTTTACCACAAGTTGGGAGTCTCCTCGCACACCAGTCGACGGATGCCGAGTGATATGGCGATACAGAGCCCATGGATGAGTGCCTCGTACTCGGCGACGTTGTGGGAAGCCAGGAAGTGGATTTGTAGGACGTACTTCAGTTTTTCGCCAGTGGGGGACGTCAGTAAGACTCTACCCCTGGCGCCGCTGATCCGTAGAGAACCATCGAAGTACATTGTCCAGTACTCTAGCTTCGCTGTTGATGCGGGCATGTGAACTTCTGTCCACACAGCCACGAAGTCGGCTAGAGCTTGTGATTTAATTGTTGTCTGCAGCTGAAAGGTGATGTCGAATGCCATCAACTCAAGCGCCCATTTAGCGATTCGGCCGGTGGCCTCGCGGTCATGTAGGACGTCCCCGAGTGGAAACGATGTGACCACCGTGACTTGATGTGCTTGGAAGTAGTGCACCAGCTTCCGGACAGTGATAAGTAGGCCATAGAGCAGCTTTTAGAACTACGGATATCTTGTCTTTGAGTCGGCAAGAACTTCGCTGACAAAGTAAACTAGCCGTTGAATTTTCTGGATGTGACCTTGTTCGGATCGCTCGACCACCAGCACCGTGCTGACTACCTAAGTAGTTGCCACCAGATATAGCATTAGTGGTTCTTGGGGCATGGGTGACGCCAACACGGGGGGTGATGTGAGAAATTGCTTGAAGTCTCTGAAGGCTTGCTAGGCTTCGGGAGTCCATTGGAAGTTGTCTGCTTTCTTCAGTAGCTTGAAAAAGGGCATACCCCGTTCGCCCAGTCGGGAAATAAACCAGATGAGTGCTGCCATGCAGCCTGTCAGCTTCTGGACGTCCTTATGGTTAAGATTTGGGGGAAATGTTGCTGGAGGTTTGGAATGGACGAGGAAGAGCGAAATCGCCTGAGTTCTAGTGGGGAAGAGCAAGCGATAGCAAACCCTAGTGGAGCAGGAGGCGAAATTTTGGCGCGGAAGCGGAAGACGAAACGATTGGTGGATTGGAGAAGATGAAGGAATCTTTTCTCTCTCTCCCCGCCTTTTGAAGAGCCATTTCCAATTCGTGGGCTTGGGCTTACACAGTCGGTACTGGGCCATTAAGATATAAGTTTCTACAGTAGCACGCTCAATGTGGGCCGTTCGCTGGCTGTGTTAAAATCGCAGTACTGGTGCTACCAACAGGAACCGATGAGGTAAACAGATATGTTTCATGAAGGCCTAATTACTGAACACATGTGTTTGGGTATCTATCTTATCCACCAGGTATCGAGGATACATCCTCATAAGGATCACAAGCTGGTCTTCATTAAAATTGGAGATGCAGGTATCTCTCTCGAGTATACCTGACCACGCAATGGATTTAATTTCATAATGTGGCGACACCTCCACCTCGGTAGAGGCCCACCATGTGCATACAGTACCCGATCCCTGGATCAGTAGTCGGATACACACATAGTCATCGGTGATACTAAACTCAGAGTACATTAAATACATATCAGAGTACATATAATATATATATAAAGGTTTCCATCCAGGACAGGCCCCAGATGGACAACAGCAAGAATAGGGTAAACTAGCGAGATACAACACAGACAGGGCGGAAGCATAGGAAAAACTACTCGGCAAAAGAACACAACTACACCACAGGCTCGGTTGGGAACTAGGCTCGAAACCTCAGAAGTCTTCGTAGTCGGCTTGGTCCTGGAAGAACTCGGCAGCAGTCGGGTCTTCGTCTTCTTCTTCTTCAAAACCTATTTATATATATATATATATATATATATATATATATATATATATATATATATATATATATATATATATATATATGGGGACAAGGGTGAGTACTTTCGTACTCAGCAAGCCGGGAAAAAGTGCCATGCTGTTTAGACAAAGGGGCTAAGAGTTTTCATTTGTGAAAACAGTCTTTAGAAACATTTTGTTTGTCAAAGTACTAGTGTGTCCAAATTTTAGTTATCGAAAAGAGGCTCACGCCTCGATCCATTCCGCAAGTTGCTTTTCAACAACTCGCCACATGTAGTTACTGAAGCATGTATTTCCTTTTTCATCTTCTGGTAATCAACCAAGTGAGTTCACAACTCGGCTATCACCCGAGTGGCTTCGACCACTCCTAGGTCTGTTACTTCTCCCGAGTGGCTTCAACCACCCGTTGACCCTGAGACTCGGTTACAACCAAATCTCAGCTATCTCTTTTAGCAAATTCCGGCTACAACCGGTTATTAGTTCATTCGCTACACTGGCTACAACCAGTTAGCTCAATCTTGCCTCCCTGGCTACAACCCGGGAGCCTGCTCTTTATCGTCTTCTGGCTACAACCCGAAGACTATTCTTTTATTAACTTTTCACACACTTGCTTATGGTGCTTCAACACCCCAGGTCACATAGGCCCGTTTCTGGCCACACGGGCCTTCCGTCTGCTACGCGGCAAACTCTGGTCACGATTCCCTTCCCATCAAACCATTTCACAAACCACTGGCAAACAAATCTACGCTATGGGAATCACCTTGCATCGCCCTTAACCGTGGGCACGGCTGTTCAAACAGTTCGGCTAAACTCTGCAGAGGGTGCACGCTTTACCCAAACGACACAAAGCTTACACCGAGTACTGGCCTGTACCAGAAGTTTGTGACAAGGCCATTTCCAAAGCCAGCCTAGGGTTATCCAATGCCAGCAGAAGGATCCACACAGGATCAATGCTTCAGGTCGGCTCCAACCACCATCAGCACTAGGGCTCACGAGCCACAACTCAGATGAGTCCACTCCAGTCGGCACCAAACTTCCCTAAACCTACAATTTACTCGGCCAGGGGCAGCCCATACTACCCGTTTGGTCGCACTGTAAAATGCTCGGATGCAATTTCCAAAGGGAACGGTCCTTATCGATAATACATAGCCAAGCCACACAGGCACTGTCTCTGTACACCAAGGCTTTCACAAACTTTCATTTACTTCTCAAATACGCCGATACGCAGAGTATCGGGTTTTCAAACAATTGAGCAAAACCACTGTTTCCCAAACGACAATACAACCGTTGCAGGGTTAAGCTATTCTACTCGGCAATCATACCCAAGGGATATAATGCCAACGTGCCATTTGTGGGGCTATCAAAGGAGAGATACATCAATGTCCTACCAAAATAAGTGCGACTACTGGGTGGGTCCGTCGGTTGCGCTTGCAAACCGAGGCCAAGTAATTTAAGGTGTGAACTAAGCATGCATATTTTGCAAACAACATAATTTTGCACATATAGGAGGCAATATGGTCAAAGGGGCTTGCCTTGCTCCAGCGGAAGATCTTCCTCGGCGAAGATGGCTTCTAGATCGTCCACCGGTTCAGGATCTAAACAAGCAGAAAAGATAATTACTGACAAGCTGAAAAGAGGTAAAACACTAGGTAAAGAACATCGTGGTAGTCGGCTGCAAAGGGTAGCAGTCGGCTGAGGATGGAGGGCAGATGGATGAAGGCGGCTGAGTTGAGCTTGCGGGTGGGGCAACAAGGCTCACCGGTTAGGAACTCCGGATGGTAGGCTCGGCGACGAGCGGAGACGAGGGGCTCGGGGAGGAGGAAGATGATGGCTTGGCGGTGAAACTGGTGATGGCGGTTTGTCAGAGACGGCCGGGTTGCAAAACAGAGGAAAGAAGAGGCATGGGTGGCCTTTTATAGCTGGGTGCGAAACTGGGACACTGCGGTGCAGAGCGATGGAGAGAAAAAGGAGTCATGATAAGCTGACAAGGTCACAGCGAGCTAGCTGGGGCGACGCGACGTTAGGGCAGAGTTTGACTTAGGGATTGGGTGTAGCCGGTGGAGTTGGTACACACTGTAGCGGCGATGAGACACTCTAGTCGTGGCAAGGGCGGGTTGGTGGTACTTTACAGACAGAATCTCTGACTATCCGTTGGTCCAAACAGGTTCTTGAGGTGTAGCGGCTATTATCCGCTGGTCCGATCAGGGCTGCGGGCAGGTGAAGGCTAGACTATGTCACCACTTCGGCAGTCGGGGTCCAACGGGAGGGGCGTGGAAATCGGGACTGCGATGCAACTTGGTGGGGCGATGAGACAGCACGTCGGTTAACAAGGCAAGGTGTCGTGAGCTTGACCGGATTGGGGCAAGTCGGGGCGGCAAGACAGAACTGGTTAACAAAGTAGTCGGGATTGCAGGAGGTTACTCGGCGGCAAAGATGGCCGAGTGGACAAAGGTATAAGGCAAAGTTCAGGAACTGAGTAGGAATCTACTCAGCACAAGGGAGAAAAGCAGTCGGCTGGCCAGGGAGAAAAGAACTAGGGCACAGCTGAACGGGATAGGAGAGGAGTTTGAATTCAAAAAGCGAATTCCAACAGGGAAAGGAAAAACGGGTCGTTACACATAAAGTGGTACTCGGCCTACATGCTTGGCCACCAGTTGCCATGAGCAATATTATTCCAGTTGACATGACGCTGAAGAGTCTAACTTTCAAGTAGTGCACTACTCGGGAGAGACTATAAATATTCTTTCCAGCTGACATGATGCCGAGGAGTCTAACTTCCAAGTGGGACGTCACATGGGAAAGGCTATAAACCCCCTTTTCTAGCTGACATGAAGCTAAAGAGTCCCATATACGAGTGGCATGCTACTCGGCAAAGACTATAAATCATATTCCGGTTGACATGATACCGAAGAGTCTCATATACCAGTAGTATACTACTCAGGAAAGACTACAAGGTTAAAGATCTTTGACTTTATGTTTAATTGTTTTCACAATTAAGTACAAAGTCGGGAGCTACACCTAATAGGTGCGCCTATTCGGCGCACACTATTCTTACATCTACATGAAGCCCTTCATAGCCTCGCTACCAGCTGACATGAAGCAGGACTCGGAAGAAGAAGCACTCGGACAAAGAGTACTCGGGAGCAATGCACTCGAGCAATCTTCACCGTGAAAGATGAGCACTCGGCATCAGCTGTGACTTAACTATGAAGGTCTCAGGGGCTACTGTGGAGGTCATGGGCCCCGGGTACCTCATCACAAGCATATGGGCCACTCGGATAGAGGATGGACCAAGTCTTGTAATTAGAGATATAGTAGCACCCGGCAGACTTTGCCTTGTACAATAAGGAATATACGGTCCTAGTCGGGTAAATTGTATCTCTAAAGGAGATCCCTTGGCCGTATCCGGCTGGGACTCCTACCTTGTACCCCTGTTTCCCAGTATATAAGGGGAGGCAGGGCGCCCCCTAAGGGCAGAAGATCATAGATCGACACAAATCCTCAAAGAAATAACACCACAACTGGACGTAGGGTATTACCTCACATCGAGGGTCTGAACCAGTATAAAATCTCCTTGTGTTCCTTTGTAATCCACCGAGTTTCCATCCGCTGAGTGGCCCCATATTCATATTACCGGTGTAAAACATCGACACCTGGCACGCCAACTGTCGATGTTTTATATCGGCTGTATTGAATATAGGGCTATTCATAAGACCTAAACTTAATGGATACGAAGGGACACAAGAGATTTATCCTGGTTTAGACTCTCAAGGTAAAGTAATACCCTACTTCAGCTGTTATGTATCGCCTTCAAGATTTCTCTGGCGAGATTGGTTGTGTGTATGTTGATCTTCTGCCCCAAGGGGCTCCTTGCCTCTCCTTACATACTAAGGAGGCAAGGTTACAAGGTAGAAATCCCAATCGGGTATGACTAAGGGATTTCCTTTTTAGAACATAGAGTATTCGGCTAGGATTATATCCCTTTTCTTGTCATGCAAAGTAACATGAAGCCGAGTTCTACTATATCCCTAATTACATGGCAGGCCCACCCTTTTCTTGTCAGGCCATATTGCTTTCTATGAGGTATCCGGGGCACATAGCCTCTACAATGACCAAGATTTATTGTTAGCTCTTACCACTCTATAGGTAAGAAGGAGCACGGGAAAAGACATACAAATTACCACTACAAAGGTCATCTGTCTAGCTATTCATATAATTAATTATTTGATTCTACAGACAATATATACAATGGTATATATCGTATCAAGTTGTTTATTAGACCGTCTATTAATTCACATATGACGATCTTCTCTCTCATGGTTCTTTTCCCTCTACCTCATTTAAAGTCCTACATAACAACCCCTTATAAGTGGTGATGTTCATTATTACAGAACTGACTATATGTAACAACCCATCTATAATGGGTCGAGTAGAACCGCTTGTGATCACCTCATCTATAACGGGTGATTAATTCTACCATTATAGATAGAGCTTGAAGGAACAACCCATCAGGGATATCAGGTAATCTATAATGATTCCTATTTATGAGCCGTTACAGATGTGGTCACGCCATCTGTTATGGCTCCCATATACATGTTATATTTTTTGAACCGTTGTAGATAATCTCCCGTCATCTATAATGGTTCAAAGCCGTATAACCCGTCACAGACAAACCAGTCATAGATGTCCTCCCACCGCCCACAAATTCAACAGTACACGGTTGGATTTTCTATATTTTCCCTTTTCTCTCCGTCCCTACTTAAATCTCCACACATGCCTAATTTTCCACCAATCCCTCCCAGTCCCCAGCTATGCCAACTACCGACCCCACCCCATTCCCAACGTCGGCTGCCAATCCCTCCCTGTCACCAGTGCCAGTGGCCTTTCCTTCCCCATCCCCAGCATCGACCATCACTACCTCCGTTCCCAGCGCGGGCAACTACTCCATCCCTCCTCCCTAGATCGAGCCACCTCTGCTCCATCCCCTTCCACTATGCCCGCTCCAGAATCTAACTAGCCCCGTCCTTGTGGTTTGCCAGATCTAGCCGGCCCGACCTCAAGATGACCGGATCTAGGTACCTCGACCTCGGGGGCAGCTAGATTTGGCTACCTCAAAGGTGCCGGAGGGGATGCGGCTGGGCAGGCGACACGGATGATGAGCTAGACCATGTGGCCATGTCCACGATGACGATGACGAGCGGGGGCTAGAGGGGAAGATCCCTAATGCGCTTCCTCCATTGACAAGCGACGAGCATGGCGATGGTGAGCATGACGAGTGGGGGCTGGGGTCGGTGACACAATGATGAGCACAGCGACTGAGATGGAGACGATAGATTTGAACCCTGGTGGATGGAGACATGCATCTATGACTCGACTATCACACCACTGGTGCTTCCTCTTCGTTTGTCTATTTCAAAAGCATAATTCATAATAACTGATTCTACTATTAAAATTGACTCTTTAGTTTTAGTTTTGCAAAGATTGATAATTCCAAAATTTATAATTAATAAATGTGAAGTTGTATCCATCCTCGACCCTCCATATAGTCTTTTTTAATTTAACCCTAAAGTTCAAATTTATAATTAGCAGTTTATAACTGATCTAACTCTTCTTTTAATCCAAACAGCTATAATTTTAAAAGAATAACCTATATATTCAATCACAACAATTGGGCTTGCATATTAATTAATTAGAAAGGTCTAACAGTCGGTTAGGTCAAGCGTCTCATATGAATATACATCGGATTGGAAGTTCGTGCTAAATAAAACATACAAGTGGAAATTAATATCATTGACTCGATTTAGTATTTTAACAATTTAATTCTGAAATATAAAATTAACTATTAGCAAGTTATAATTAATACATGGACTCTTCTTTTAATATAAACCACCATATGCAATTAAAATTTAATATTTATTATAACAATAGCAATAGCCCATGCAACGCACGGGTTGGCAACTAGCCTTTAATTAATCAGTATGTAAGATGTAGTAGGCCTACAGAATGACAAGTGGGCCCAAGTAGTTAATTACTTTTCATGTGTAATAGCCAAGTCAATGACAAGTAGGCCCATGTGGCTATTATTAAAATAAGAAACTATTGAAACTAGAATGAACTGACATGACAAATAAAATTTTCATAATAAGTCATGGCTGGTGCTGTTTTTTCTTAAATTCTCTATGTCTTAAAAATACTTTGTCGAATTTTTTTGGAATTTTCAGAGCTCAAGAAGTAATTTTATACCCGGAGTTCACGTAATTTTATACCCGGAGTTTTCTCCATGTCTTCAAATACTTTTTGAATATTCTTGCAATTTTCAGCACTCAAGAAGTAATAGAGACTGGATTTTAAATACTTTGTAGATGGAGTTTTCTCCATGTAGTGGTGCATAAGGGCAGGCTCATTGATCCTCATGGAGCTTGTACGGTCCCTGCTATGGTTTTTAGCAGACTGGATTTTATGAGGCCCACCTTGAGGTCTTGTTTTCCTGTCATCTAATAGGGGGGCCACACTTAGTATTTAAATATGACGGACCATAATGTTGCAGTTACTGGACAAAGCGCTAGATAACTGATCTGAGAGTAGCACTGACTGTACATTCCGCTGATGTGTAAAAACAAGCGCCGAACCAAAAACTCCATCTACATAGCATAAAACAATGCAAACACTGGACAAAATCGTGCCATTTAATTATGTGCCAGTCCATTTGGATTAGGAAAACAATGCAAACACTGGGCAATAGTCTTTTGTTTCTCCTTACAAAATTGTTTCAACCAGCCATCAAACATGTGTGAAATGCTCTCAATTTTATTTACACCAAAGATACTATAGATCACATTCCACACAAATTTGGCTAAGGGACATTCTAAGAATAAGTGCTCTACAGTTTCATCCTGGGAGATAAAATTAGATCTTTTTTCTTTTCCTTTCCAACCTCTCTTCAGAAGATTGTCTCTAGTCAAAAAGCTGTTTCTAATGACAAGCCGAATGAAGGCTTTAATCCTACTGGGAATTTTGTAGGGAGACTGAAATTGACCAGCTAAATGTTCATCACCCAACCAGACATCCTCCCAAAACAAAGTTTGTTCACGACTTCCCACTTTTCTACTATAGAATTGCAGGAATTCATGTTTCACTTCATCAAACCAGCCAAAAGTGAGATTCCTCAGATTTAAATTTTTTCTGGCTTAAGGTTTTGTTACATAAATATTTATTCCTGATGACTTCTTGCCAAAGACCTTCCTCATTTTCCAGCCTCCAAAGCCATTTCGCTAGCAGAGCCTTTATTCATGTTATCTAAATCCAGCACTCCCAAACCTCCCTAATCCTTATTTCTACAAACAATTGGCCATTGTACCATATGGTACTTTTTAGTCCCCATATCTTCTTGCCAATGGAATCTGGCCCTCAAGTAGTCCATTTTTTTCCTAACTCCTTGAGGCAGAAGGTATAAGGACATCATATAAATGGGGATTCTTGTCAAACTTTCATTTATGAGGGTTAATCTCCCCTCAATTGCTAACAATTTCCCCTACCTACAACTTAATCTATGTTCTATTTTATTATCCACAGGTTTCCAATCTTTGTTGCAAATCCTTTCTTCATCTGGTATTCCCAGGTATTCCATTGGCAAATTACCAATTTTACATGTCAATATTTGGCTAAAAATTTGTTCTCACTCTAGCTGCACCAAAACAGAATAACTCATTTTTGTGAAAATTCCTTAGATATATATAACACATTGCAATATTATTAAATAGATCGATACAATACAGTTTATGTAAAGGCCAGTAGGCCACAGGTGCAGCCGGCGTTACCCGTAATCACGCTGCCCGGAGTTCGTCTCTAGCTCAGCCTTCTTCTCCTGCTCGGCGAGCTCGGCGTTCGCCTTCTCTATCTCCTACCTCAGGGACTCGCGCTGCCCGACGTGTGCATGAATCTCCTCCTCCAGCTCCACCAACTCCCTCGTCTCGTCGCGGCAACTCCCAGCAACCTTTCCTCCTCCCATGTTGTTCTCCATGTCTCCTCTCCTACTCTTTCTTGACTCAGGTGTTTTCAATGGAAATTAGATGGACGAATGAACCATTAGTCGCCTAAATCGTGCTGTTTATAGATGAATAAACCATTGGGGACATGTTTCTCTCGTGAACGACAGTAATAATTCCTGTTCGTCATAGGGAATTCGTCATAGAAGGCCAGATCTGTTGTAGTGATAGCGAGGGCCTGCTGCAAATGTCCGACAACAATATTGAGATCTCGGTGTTGCTGTGATCTGGTGTATTGTATTCCTCTCCGTCCATCTGAATATGGGGATATGCGTTCTCTGTGTCGGACTCCACCGGATCAGGGAGAACAATCGGATGAGAAGGTTGTTCCTCGCCCTCCAGGTCAGAGCGAAACGCTACATCAGAGAGATGTTCCTCTTCCTCCCCTAGTAGACTGTACCACCATTGGTTACCACGAATTCTAGGGCAGTACCTCAACTCGTCAAAGAAGTCCATGGTGATCTCCCAAAAGCCTAGATATTTGAGGGTGGGCAGTAGGAACTCGATGCCAATTGGGACCTTTGTCATGTCTCTTAAACTGAGTTTCTTGAGGCTTGGAAACCACGCTAGTGTTGCATCTATCTCCTGGATGGCCCCGCAGCATTCTGGACGTAGAAACGGTCGGAGCGCAATATGGAATTTCCGCGTCCTATGTAGCGTTTGTTTACTTTCCTATTTTATTTCCAAAACATGCGGTGTGCATGAGTAAGTCTGGGTCGGGATGATCCAAGTCTTTCCATCCTTGTGTAATAGGCTAAAGATAGTATGTATTAGCTCCTATATATTCTAGAGAAAGAAGAGAAGGCACAGGCCCCAGAAACAAACTTTGTCTTCGGTTGATTGCTGAGTGTTTGCCGGATCTGCTACAGTGCAGCGAGAAAACAGAAAACAGAGAGATCTTGTTGTTTTTCCAACAGCTGGGAGGAACACCAAATTTATTCCATCGTACGCATTTGTCAACACTAGTTTTGCCAGATTGGACCATTGTGAGAGGGATTGCAGCGGGTCCTCTTTCAGCTGAGACCAAGATAGATTCACTGAATACAGCGAGTGATTATTCTGACCCCCTGCTGATGGTGCACCCAGCAACATGTCTTCTTGTGCTAATCGCCCTCCCAAGCTTAGTGTTTGAAGGTTCGAAGGCAATGGGTTCAGGTCATTCAAGTAGAGGATCTCGTCCTCATCACTTGCTATTATGCCTAAGTAGGACAAGAATTCCATCTGACGCAGGGACTCACACAAGCCTTTACAGTAGCTTCCCTTAACGCCCCATATCCTTATGCTTCTTATATGCTTTAGTGCCCCCAGGCGGCTCAAGGACCCTTCACCCGTGCTTCCACTCCTTGCAGCATTTGTAGCTCTCTTAACTTCTCTAATCCGCTGGGCATATGTACACCAATTCGACACCGGAAATTTCGCCAGTATTTATCATTCACTTTCTCAGCAAGCAAGTGCCTAAGCTTCTTCAACTTAATGATCCCTCTAGGCAGCTCCTTTATTTGAGATCCTTGAAGGTCCAGTGTCAGCAAGTTGGAGAGCTTCTCGATAGAATTCGGGAGCAACTTCACCTTGGAATCCCGCAGGCCGAGATGTTGGAGGTTGAACAGATCACCAATAGCACTTGGAACCTTGTCAATGGGCAGCCCAGTTAACTCAAGTACGGACATATATCTACACTTCTTTGCTATCAGAGGTAACAGAGTATAAGATGAGATGCTATTGTCAAATGCGATCAAAGACCGAAGACGGTATGCACTTGAAATTACTTGAATAGCATCATCCTTTAGTCTGTGTATTACCATTCGGCGTTCATTCTTCTCCGCATGAGACTCCCCATGTCTATCCTCGTCACAGTGTGCAACACCAAAGCACTCTTTCCTACACAAATCTACTGCCAACTCACGTACTATATCATGCATTCTGAATGATTTTATCCTGCCAAACGAGTTCCTTTCAACAAGCTGTAGCATGTTCCTCTGAACCAATTCATTGATATACCATTCAGCCACTTCCTCCATTATGCTTATACCCCTATTCTCGATGAACCCTTCTGCTACCCATAACCGTACGAGCTTGTTTCTTTTAAAAAGATAGTCCTCTGGAAACAAGGTTAAATATAGGAAGCAACTCTTCAAGCTTGTCGGAAGGTAGATGTAGCTCAAGTAAAGAATATTTCCTGACGTGTTCAAGGCTTGGGTTGTTGATTAGCTCCCAGTCAAGCTGGTCATGTATGTGCCTGAATTCCTCTTCAGTCTTGTCACGCACGAGGAGGAGCCTGCCAATAGAGACAATTGCAAGAGGTATCCCTTTGCACTTGCTAACTATTTTATTTGCTAATTGTGTTACTTGTTCAGCACACTCGTGGTTTTCATCTCTTGGAAAAGCTGTTCTGTAGAAGAGTTCCTTTGACTCCTTTTCTGATAGACGCTCTAGTGTTATCCTTTTGTCTGGGAAAGCAAGGAGAACTACACCATCAATGCGTGTTGTGACAAGTACTCTGCTCCCCTTGAGATTCAAAACAAGTGCTCGAAGCAAGTCGATGACTACTTCTGGTGCCCAAACATCATCCAATATGACCAAATACTTCCGGTCCCTTAGGAATCTCTTCAACTCATCTTGAAGGTCTTCAGTCTCCATGCTTTCAATGTTTGGTGGAGTATTTTTTTGGTCATCTTTGAATAGTTCAGTGACCAAACATTTAAGAATGTCCTTGATAGAATAAGCTTGAGAAATGGACACCCATGCGTGGCATTCAAACTTTTCTTTCTCATTCCTGTACACATTTGCTTGTCCCAACCCAAGGAGTTGATTTCTGTTTTCATCCACCCCCACAAGGTCTTCTTCATCGAGGGAGCGTGAAATGCTACCTAGATGCCTGGACGTCTCAACGATGTAGCTTGAGCTTTCGCTGCTAGTAACCATCAAAACCCATCGCTCTTTGGCTTGGAACAGGTGCACTAGATTAGCCTCCGCACCCTTAAACCGATGACACTATTTTGTTTAAAGATAGCACAACATTTGGTCTCTTAAATCCTTTCTTCAGGTAAGTACCCCATCCGGCGTCATGTTTGTGGGCAACAAGATGCAAGTAGTTATCCACAATGTCCTCGATCCGATGGGCTAGCATTCTCACCTCCTCCACCCAGATTTCATACGTCTGATTGTTGCGATTACGAACATCCATTCTGGAAAGAAACTCATGCATCAGCCTCAGCTCCCTCCTGATGCGCCCCATGCTACCTTGAAGTTCTGTCAGCTGTGCGACAAACTCCTTGAAGAATGAAGAAGCCTGGTTGATTGCCTCATTCCTGTTAGCCCAGCACCGAAGGTGCGCCCGCGCCCGGGACCTCGCGTCCGTACCCAGGCCCTCGCGCCCGGGGACCACCCTCGCGCCCGAGTACTCGCCCCGCCCGCGTCAGCGCCCGGGCCCTCGCGCCCAGGTCAGCTCCCGCGCCCGGGCCCTCGCGCCCGGGACCTTGCGCCCGGGACCTCGCCCGGCGCCCGCGGTCAGCCAGAACCTTCAGCTGGGAGCAAACGCACACAAGAACATGAGAGATTGGTGCTGCCCAAAACCGCCCAGCATTTTCTGCTCTTTCCTTCTCCTTTTATAGCGAATTTACAAGTGCACAGCGTCCGCACGTCGCGTCCACGTCACACCCACGTCGCGCCCACGTCGCCCACGAACCATCGTACAGACGGGTACGCGAGCCACGAACTACAGTGCAAGGCAACCCCCACACGCACGCACGCATGCATCATCACTCACAACGACGCGGAGACGCCGTGGCCACGATACAGGACGTGCTCGGGAGGATAACGATCCAAGCCGAGCCCAAACTCTACGCTAACAGAAAAATGAGCGGGAACTCAGGATTACAATGCTTACATTTCACCCCCTAAGCCTGAAGTTCCTTGCCGATCTTGACAACACCCAGCTGCACTCGGAGTTCGCAGAAACGATCACACGCCAGCGGCTTCGTCAGTATGTCAGCTAGCTGCTCCTCAGTGCGGACGTGCTCAATGTCCATCCTCCCGTCGCCAATGCATTCTCGAATGAAATGATATCTGACATCTATATGTTTGCTTCGATCATGAAAGATAGGATTCTTACTGAGGGCTATCGCCGATTGGCTGTCCATCTTCAGTAGGAAGGCGGCGCACTGCTCGCTCTTCAATTCAGCCAAGAGCTCCCCGCAATGTATTCAGCTTCGCAGGAGGAGAGAGCGACGACCTTCTGCTTCTGGGACTGCCAGGTCACCGGGCATGAGCCGAGGAAGAACAGCACGCCGGTGGTGCTCTTCCTTGTATCAATGTCGCCGCCCATGTCGGCATCACTGAAACTGAGTAGCTTCAGCTCTGCCTCGGTGCGCCTGTAATGGCAGCCGTAGTCGATCGTACCGGCAATGTAGCGTAGAATCCGCTTCACCGCGTTGAGGTGCTCGGAGGTGGGACTCTCCATGAATCGGCTGACATAGCCGACGGCGAAGGCGATGTCCGGCCTGGTATGCACCAAGTACCGGAGGCAACCGACGAGACCCCGGTGCTCAGTGGCGTCCACCGGCGCCGCTGTACTCGCCTTCAACAGCATCAGGCAAGGCTCCATGGGAGTGTGGCTCGGATTGCAGCTCGCCATGCCCGCACGCTCCAGAATCTTGCGCGCGTACGCCACCTGGGACAGCCTGATGCCGTCGCTCCCCTGCTGCACCTCAATGCCCAGGTAAAAACAGAGCAAACCAAGGTCACTCATTTTGAACCTGGAGCTCATCTGCTGCTTGAACTTGCCGCGGGCGTAAACGGCGTGCTCCGACGCGCTGTGGCTGAAGCCGAGCGCCACCAGCGTCTCGTTGAGCTTGGCGTTCCACGCTCGTGGGGCCTGACGGAGACCGTAGAGTGCCTTGTCCAGGCGCAGCACCTTGTCTTCGTGGCCGACGACGGTGAAGCCGGGAGGCTGGCGGACGTACACCTCCTCGACCAGCTCCCCGTACAGGAATGCGGACTTCACATCCATGTGATGCACCGGCCACCCCTCCTGGGCAGCGAGCGCAAGCAGCAGCCGCACGGACTCAATGCGAGCCACAGGCGCGAACACCTCGTCGAAGTCCACGCCCGGCTGCTGGACGTAGCCCTTCACCACGAGCCGAGCCTTGTGCTTGATGGCCTCGCCGGCGGCGTTCTTCTTCACCTTGTACACCCACTTCAGACCGATCGGGCGATGACCGGGCAGAAGGGGCACCAGACGCTAAGTCTGGTTGCTCTCGATGGAGTCCATCTCCTCCATCATGGCGCGGCGCCAGGACTGGTGCTGCTCAGCCTCGGCGAAGGTGGCTGGCTCCTCCTCGATCTGCAAATGAACCTCGGCAGCCACCTGGCGCGCGGTGTAGCCCGGCGGTGTCGCTGCCCCAATGACGTTGTCGATGGTGCGATACCGCGGCTCGACATCGCCATTGTCGGCGTCCAAGTACTCCTCCGCATCCAGAGGTGGTGAGACAAACTCAGGTTGGGGCAGTGGGGACGCCGGTGGTACTGGAGTTCCAGGCACCAAGGCAGCGAGCGACTGCACAGATGTGCCCGCCACGGGTGCGCCTGGGCTCGATGGGGCGCCGGAGCCTGAAGAAGGTGGCAGCGTCGGTGAGCCAGGAGCAGGGTCGGCGCCGAATTGATCGGACCCCAGGTCCATCGTGCAGTACTCGATAACGAAGTCCACAGCCGCGCCCATGTCTTCATCCTCCCAGGTCCAGGAGGCCGGCTCGTTGAAGACTGCGTCCCTGGACATGACGGCGCGCCACGACGCCGGGTCGTAGAAGCGCCACGCCTTGGAGCCTGGCTCGTAGCCGATGAAGACCACCGGTGTACCGCGATCGTCTAGCTTCTTTAGGTTCGGCTTCGTCGCCTTGATGTACGTGATGCAGCCGAACGTGCGGAGGTAGTGGATGTCGGGCCTACGACCGTGCCAGGCCTCATACGGCGTCATGCCGTCGACGGCCTTGGTGGGTGCCCGGTTCAGGAGGTATACGGCGGTGGCGACCGCCTCTCCCCAGAACATCACCAGCATGTTCCGGCCCTTTAGCAGGCTGCGCGCCATGGTGACGACCGTCTGGTTCCTCCGTTCGACAACGCCGTTTTGCTGCGGCGTGTACGGTGCAGTGTGCTGCCGCTCAACGCCACGGTCGGCGCAGTAGGTCTCGAACTTGACGGAGGTGAACTCGCCACCATTGTCTGTCCGCAGAACGTGCAGACGCCGGCCTGTCTCCACCTCAACACGTGCCTGGAACATCTTCACGGCGGCGAGGGTGTCGCTCTTGGCAGCGAGTAGCGCCACCCACATGTACCTGCTCCGATCATCAACCAGCAGGAGGAAGTACTTCTTACCGTCGAGGGTCACCGGCGTGATAGGGCCGCACAGGTCACCATGGACCAGGTCCAGCAACCCCTCCGCCCGCCGCTTCGCCTGCGACGGGAACAGACTCCTCTTGAGCTTGGTGGTGACGCAGTCAGCGTAGAGCTGGTGCACGTGCTCAATGTGCAGCAGCCGATGCACCACGCCCCGCTGCTCGAGCTTCCTCAGGGCATCGAAGTGGAGGTGGCCGTAGCGCTCATGCCACAGCCACGCGCGGTCACTAGCGCACGCGGACAGGCAGAGCGGCCGCCCGATCTTCACGCGGAGCAGGTACAGCCGGTTCACCGAGCGCTGGACTCGCGCGATCAGCCGGCCCTCGTCGTCGCGGATCCGCAGGACGCCGTGCTTGGTGTGGACGTCGCAGCCCCCCTCGTCGAGCTGGCCAAGGTTGATGATGTTGGTGTTCAGCCTCAGGATGAAGTACACCCCCGTGAGCGGGAGGTGCTCGCCGGTCTTGCCCTCGAATAGCACGGTGCCGGATCCCTCGATTGCGACCTCCGAGCCGTCGCCGAACTTGACGGTGCCGCAGATCGCCGTGTCGATGTCGATGAAGGCGCTCCTGCAGCCTAACATGTGATTGGTGGCCCTACTGTCGAGGTACCAGATGCTGTCGTCGTGCTCCACCTCGTCATCGAACTGCGCGAAGACTTTCTCCTCGACGATGTGCAGGGGACGGCGCTCTGGCGGATGTAGGGTCGCGGCGGCGAGTGGTGGTGGCGACGCGTTGGGGAAGACAGTGGCTCGAGCCATCAGCAGCGTGGGTTCCGAGTCCTCTTCAGCCAGCGCGACGTGGGCCTCGCCCTTTGGCTTGCTGCGGCAGTCTTTCGCCCAATGGCCTTGTTTGCCGCAGCGCTTGCACTGGTCTCGGTCATAGCCCTATCCACTGCCGGACTGGGCCTTGCCGTCGCGCTGCCGGCCGGAGCTCTTGCCCTTTCCGCGCCCACGACCGCGTGAACGGCCGCCGCGCTTCTTGCCGCCGGCGCCGCCCAAGCTGCTCCCGCCGTCCTTCTCCTCGGACTCGCGGAGCTTGAGCCTGGCGAGCCACTCCTCCTCGCACAGGAGCAGCCTGCCCTGGTTGTCGACGGTGGGCGCCGGCTTGCGGCGCTGCTCGACGGCACGTAGTCTCTCGGTCACCTCCTCGACGGAGATGGAGCTGATGTCGAGCAGTGTCTCGATGGAGATGGCCACCTGTTGGAGATGCTCGGGGACGACCTGTAGCATCTTGCGGACCACCTCAACATCGGCGATGTCGTCGCCAAGGATTCGGAGGTTGTTGGCGAGCCCGGTGATGCGCACAGAGAAATCTTCCGCCGTCTCGCCTTCCTTCCACGCCAGCGCGGCAAACTCGCGTCGGAGCTGCTGGGCGTTCGACTCGCGTACGCGCTACACACCGATGCGGATGGTCTTCACCGCCTCCCACGTAGCTTGCGCTATGCGCTTGCCGCGAAGCGAGGACAACATCTCCGGTGGGACGGAGCGTAGAATGGCCGCCATCGCTAGGCGGTCGTCGCGGTACTCGATGACGTCGTCCTCCTCCGGCTCGATCGCGTACCAGATGCCCTGCGCCTCCATGTTGACCTGCATCAACATCGACCACTCCTGATAGTTGGAGCGAGTCAGCATGGGGTACTGCACTGAGGCGCCGGCGCCGGTCTCCCTGACGGTCCGCTGGATGATCACTCCGGCGGCACGACGACCGCGGCGTGGGATAGGTGAGCGCGAGGGGCGACGGCGATGCGGTGGGGTGTGCGACCTGCCGTCGCGCGGCTCTGATCGCATCGACATCAGGTCCCTGACTCGATGCGCTCTGATACCAAATGTTAGCCCAGCACTGAAGGTGCGCCCTCGCCCGGGACCTCGCGTCCGTGCCCGGGCCCTCGCGCCCAGGGACTCGCCCTCACGCCCGGGTACTCGCCCCGCCCGCTCAGCGCCCGGGCCCTCGCGCCCGGGACCTTGACCGCGCCCGGGTCAGCTCCCGTGCCCGGGACCTCGCCCGGCGCCCGCGGTCAACCGGAACCTTCGGCCGGGAGCAAACGCACACAAGAACACGAGAGATTGGTGCTGCCCAAAACCGCCCAGCATTTTCTGCTCTTTCCTTCTCCTTTTATAGCGAATTTACAAGTGCACAGCGTCCGCACGTCGCGCCCACATCGCACCCACGTCGCCCACGAACCATCGTACAGACGAGTACGCGAGCCACGAACTACAGTGCAAGGCAACCCCCACACACACGCACGCATGCGTCATCACTCACCACGACGTGGAGACGCCGTGGCCACGATACAGGACGTGCTCGGGAGGATAACGATCCAAGCCGAGCCCAAACTCTACGCTAACAGAAAAATGAGCGGGAACTCAGGATTACAATGCTTACAATTCCCCAGGGCAACACCAATCTTCTTCACTGTTAAAAGAATTACAGCCTCAGCCATTGATTGCTCGTTGAATCAGACCTCAGAGCTGGGTGGCCTGAGGATATGTTTCCTTATCATATAACCTAAAAAAGGAAGAAGAAAAGTATATTACTTAAAGGAAGAAGAAAAGTATATTACTTATAATAAGTACCACACTGGCAGGTGACAACTAATGAATGGGTAGTTTCCATAACTAATACCATAATTTGCGACAACATATGCAAAGTACAAGATGCCAGATAACATTCAACAAACTTGAGGAGTTGAGGTCCTAAAGAGCTACTTGAGTCCAAATACCATGCATATCTAAAGAATCATCATCCTGCTGCCTTTTTCCCCTTCAACAATCAAGCCTCTGTGCTAAACCAAAACTTCGTAGTTACGAGCCATTACAGATGTCATATACCATATCTATAGCAGTTTATAATTATTACAGATGAGCTCACATCCCTAACGGGTTGTTCCTCCAAATACTATTATTGATCCGTTACTGATGACATCACAAATGGGTCTATTTGACCCATTACAGATGACCCGTTATAGAGTATGAAGATTTCTCATGGAAAGTCATAGTTTCAGTATAACGGATTAAAGCATCATGCAATACAGGTACTTGTCAGTCTATACAGCATCAACCATCCCCAGTCAAATTGCACAACTTATTTCCTTTCAGCCTCCAAGCTGTTAATTGGGGTGAAAATAGTAAGGCCTGTTTGGAACTAGAAATACAAAACACAGGAATAAAACATAGTAAAACAAAACACGGGGAAACAAGTGCGAAACAGAGGATTTTAAAACATAGGAAATATAGAAATATAGGTGTTTGGAATGAAGGATTTTTAAGAACTAACTACTCCCTCTGTCCATAACTATAAGCATTTTTAGAATAGTGACAAGTCAAATCTTTCTAGCTTTGCCTGTCGATGGCAAAAAAAAAATCATAAAGATGGACAACGTAAAAATGGTGTTACTAGATTTAATATTAAACAAACTATGATAATATACAACTCTTTTTATTTGAAATAATTTATTTTTATAGACATTATTGGTCAAAGTAGCATATTGAAGACCATGTCGAAGTCCAAAAGTGCATATATTTGTGGACGGAGGGAGTAGAAACTAAGCCCATGCGATTGCGCGGGCATATCTATTTTCTTTAAATGTTAAAATTGTTTATGGTTTATACTATGTGACTGAAAATTCCTTGGGTTTACAATGCACCTTCTTTTGTTTTAGGCTCAAATTTGTCATCAAAACAATTAGTCAGGTGATGTTGGAATGTGTAAAATTTAACTAATGTACGAATAGATTATTTTTTCAACTTCATAAAACCTTACTTACTATTTAGTTATCAAACTAATTTTTCATAAAATTCCACGTGGCTAATGTATAAAAGTGGTTGGAGAAGTGCGATGGAAGGGGGAATGGTAATTCACGTGCTCGGTTTTCACACAAAGAATAAAATGAGGAAAGTTGTAATAAAAGTGTAAATAGTACTTAAAAACTTAAATGTGGTGTCATTTCAATTGTATCAAAGTCCCGATGTGAAACTTGAAGTTTAAACTATAACTGACATAATTGAGATCATTGGATCCTAAAGAACTAATTCTTCTTTGAAATTTGATACCTATCTGTTTTCCTTAGTGACTCTAAAGGGCTTTTACTCAAGGTTGATGGTGGCACTGAATCAACCATTCACAACATTTTTAGCAGTTCTAACAATTTTAACTAAATTTGGTGGCATTGATTTAATATGAAGTTTAGAAGTTCTCGTGATATGTATCCATAGATTGCTAAACCTCCGGTCTTATCCATAGATACCTCGTAATACTATTCATTTACTACATATTTATAATTTCAGAATAAATAGATAGAACGTTGTTAATTAGATTAGTTACCATACTGGCTATGTCAGAATTCAAATCTTGGTGCCCACACTTTACACACACTGGGTGTACTTAATTTAGTGAGGCTAGGGATACCTTTGGTCTCCATTTCTTTAAATGTATGTTAAGAAGACGATCTCATGTGTATGTATTTGTGTGTTTGTGTTTGTGTTTGTGTTTGTGTTTATGTGTGTTTATTAGTGGTGTGGGTTGTTATGGGTCTTCGGTGTAATCGGACACAGTGTCACTTGCTGTAGTATTAAACCATCTATGACACAGTGTCACAACGAACAATTTAACTCATAGCAAAAATCTTGACTCAAGTTTTGATACAGCTATTGGAGAAGACCGTTCATATAAATAATAGTATGTTAATTCTTTGGAATAAACCCATATTAGCATGCTGAACTATCACATTTGTTTCAAAAAGAACGCTCAACTTACAGACTGTAATATTCATCAAAGTTTTGGAACCATTCACTCTATCGCCCTCTTTTCCACATTTCAATTTCAATATTAAAATTGATGATAGTAATATTACCCACTTGAGTTCATATTTATACTATCTTGCTCTAATATTTAGTCGGCTTAATTTGAAAGATTTAGTCTATTTATAACAGAGACATATATATTGTGGTATCAAATTGTATATGTTTTAAATAAATATGCCTATCTCTACTACTATAAAAACACAGTCGTCCTCCTCCTATGGTCTTACCCTCGCATGTCCCTAGAAGATACCGCCCCATAAAACCGCACCCCAGAAAATACCGACCCAGTAGAAGACAGAAGAACGCTACGGGCAACCATTGGCCCATAGAAAACTGAACCCGTAAAACCATTGGTCTATCTTCTCCTAGATCCCGTTGCAACACACGAGTATGTCCCTAGTATGTAATAATGTATAGAGACTGGAATGGAAGAAGTTTAATCATGATTGGCTATATTAATTGGGATTGATTTTCTTTGCTACTTCGGCTTCATGGCCCGTTGTGACCCCGCCTAAGCTCTTTTGCTGTCGTGATTGGCTAGCCAGCGACCCATGGTGACTCGATGCTAGTTGTGCATGCTACAATCCCGAGCACCCATGACGGATCGCTACGACCCTACGTAGTACCCTGGTGATTTTTTTTTCAAATGTGTTAACATACATGGATGGTTTGTTTTTCAACCTGATGGCTTAGCTATAATGTAGGTCCACATAATAAAGCTACAAAAACAACCCAATGGCTTAGAATAATGGGATGTCACAACTCGCCTTGGCACCACCTAGAGTGGCACCAGAGAGAGGGTGCGCCGCAGGAGATCAGCGTACTCCTACGGGACTACGATGTTGGTACAAGTCCTAGGATATAGTGCTGTTACCCGCAGTCAACAAATATGCATCATAGCAATCCTTAGGATAGATTATACCTTAACGAGTTGCAACCTTGGGTAAACCCTGAGAAGCAACCTCCAAACAGAACAGTAGCAACGGAACAGTAGTACATCTAGAACCCAATCCAAGGGCAACGGTTTGGGACTAGGAAAGAAACTCTAATCTTTAGCCTCAACTTTACTCTTCCTGGAGGAGTGGAAAAACAACGGCTCAGTACTTACTACTCAGCAAGTCGCTGGGAAAAGAGAGTATGCAGGTTGCAAAGAAGGGCTGGGGTTTATTTCGCAAACTTTTCTTTCGAAAACATTTCTCCAAAACTTCTAAGTGTAGGTTGTTTAAAATGTGATCGAAAGGAGGCTTTTGCCGCGATTCTGTCTACGAATTGCTTTGTAACAACTCAAGCGGATGAATTAAATTTTAAATGATTAAAGTTAATAGCGAAATCCACACCTATACCGGTTGTCGGACCATGACATCGGTTCAGATTCATCTGCCATCAAGCAGCTTTCATCTTATTTTTCCTCTATTAGTTTCTTTTCACTTTCATCCTTTTCAGGATATCATCTCATCTCACAACTCAAACTCTTTGGTTCATCGAGCCGTCCATGATCTCAACCGCAAGCACACACTGCTTCCACTCGGGAAGCCTAATCTATAATGCCATAGGACTTCTCGGTCCACATAAGGCTGTTTTAGACCACATAATGGTCATCCATCAGCCATCCTGGCTGATTCTGGTAATAGTTCCCAACCCACAAACCACTTTCACAAAGCACTGACAACCAAATCTATGCTAGAAGAATCACTTAATATCCGCCCATGACCGTGGGCACGGCTGTTCGAATAGTTTAAATCTCTGCAGAGGTGCACGCTTAACCCACACGACGCAAGCTTACTTTTCTCACTCGTCAGTGGGGAAGGTTCACGACAAGGCCTTTCTAGAGCAACCCTATGGTAACCTGCTGCCAACTAGAAGGGTCCATCCCAGACCAAGCACCAGGCAAATCCCAGACTTCTTATGCCATGGATCCTAGAGACGTCTTCCCCGCCATTGTCCCAGCGATCCACAACTATCGACAGCCCAGGCAACCATAGGCTCACTAATCACTTTGCCAAGGGTGTCCCATACGACCCTTATGGTCACACTATCTTATGGTCAATGTAATTCCTCAAGGAATTGGTCCTTATATGCGAATACAAAACATCTCCACAAAGGTGATCAGTTTGTATCATGAGTTTTCACAAACCAACTTTCATTTCGCAAACACACCGACACCATGTGACGGGTTTTCACAACGTTTAGAAACCCGTTTCCCACATCGACAAACAAGTGTGATTTTTGTGGGATCATTTGTACCCATGCTTAGAGAGCATGGATGCTGAGGTAAAATGGGGTAGAAAGACAGGGTATGAGGGTATCAAGGTCCTACTGGAACATGCAACTACTAGGCAGGTCCATCAATTCGTCATGCGAACCGAGGCCAGTCAAATTTATCGTGCGCGCTAGGATGCAAATTTGCAAATTATGAGTAATATGATCAAAGAGTGACTTGCCTCAGTCTTCGTCTTCAAATCTTCGCAAAAATCCAACGTCCGACAATTTTCCAAAATGGCAACTACGCGTGAAACGAGCGAGAAACACACAAAACCCTAAAAATAAAAATACTATTATTATAAACTAATAGTGTCATTGGATAGATCTCAATTTTAAAAAAAATTGGAGACTTGAACGGGATCAATCGGAATTAAGGATTAGGAGATATGATATTTGGAATTTTAAATGATTTTCTAAAAAAGAAAAGGATTTATGATAATTGGAGAGGAATATTCCTGAGAATATTTGGCTGACAGGTGGGGCCCGATGCTAGTGGGGTGAGAGGGGTCTAGGTCATGGGTCCACCGTGGACTAGGTCCACGGAGGGAAAAGGGGGAGGAGGCCGTGGACCAAGGGCTATTGGGCTGCCCCGATGGCCTTCTGCCCAAAAGAGGAGGAGGGAGGCAGTGGGGCTTGGTGTCATCGGTCTGTGGGCCAGGGCAAGACGGCCCATTCCTCGCGTAGCAAGGGAGGGGAGGTGGCGCTAACATGGGGGTGAGGTGGCACCGACGTGGCAGCCACATCAAGCCAAGGGAGAGGAGGACGCCGGCAGGGATCAGACGACTCTCAACATGCGGGTGGCACCGATGATTGCCGATGTTTCATCGTCAATGACAGTTGCTGCTAGGATGAGGGCGGCACAGGGAGTTGAGCCAACAGCTCGGATGGGGTTTTGGGCCACCGGAGACGGCTGGCAGCGAAGGGTAGAGCGAGGCGACAAGGGAGCATGGCCGCGCGACAAATGGTCACTAGTGGCGAGGTGTTGCGGTGGCTTGGAGAGGAGTAGAAACCTTCTGGGTGACAAGGTGGAGATAAGGAAGCGAGGGGAGGAGCTCACCGGAGAGGAGGAAATTTAGCGGTGGACAGTGGTGCCCGAGCACGCTTGGGCACGGCGGACCGGCAATTGCAGGTGAGGCAAAGGGATGCGGCCCCAACGGAAGAATTGGGAGAGGGGACTGCCTTGGCTTCATAGGCGCGAGGTGGCGCATGGCGACAAAGAAGAAAGGTGGTGGAGCTTCGATAGATATTTTTTGCGGTGAGATTTTTCGGTGGGATAATGATGGCCGGACACGAAGGAGATGCAGAGCGAAGCGACGCCAAGGATGGTTCGGGGGCCTGATCAGATAGCGAAGAGGTGGGGAAGATAGGGCGGTGGCTGTTGGATGGGACAAGACGACAAGCTTGCGGCATGCTTCACATGGCCATTTGACCAAATGGGTGGCTGGCGTGGAGAGAGAGAAGAGGGGAAGAAAACGACAGCGAGCGGTCAAGCGCATGGGTGCGCTCTAGGAAAGAGGCGGTTGACCAGCAAGACCGGGGAAGGAAGAAAACGAGTGGGCGTGCGTGACTTCGTCGGCGCACGGGTGGTTGCACAGGTAGGGAGGAGGAGACAGGCCATTGGGCTGGGTCATCTACAAGAGGGGGTAGGCGGCCAAGTGGTGTCGGGCCGACTGGCGTGTGGGTAGACCGAGGGTGGGAAGAAGGAGGGGAAGAGGGAGGCTGAGCGGGTTGGGCCTTGCTGGTGCTAGGATGGATAGACAGGGAAGGAGAGGAGGAAGTTAGGCTGGCCGAGGAGAAAAGAGAAGGGATAGCCCGGTTTGAACAGTGACCCTTGGTATTTTTCCAGGAATAGAATTTGAATATTGTTTGAGAATTGGAGTTTGGGTTTGGATTTAAATTTGATTTTTGGAATAACAAAAATCTGAGGATTCTAATCAAGGGCTCTTTGACTGGAATTTGGATGTTTTTGGAATGCGTTTGGTTTTGAAAAGGGTTTGGGGGAAGGCTAGGAAGGGAAAAAGGGAGGGATTTCAGGGGAGATGTTGAATTCCAAATTTTGAAATTTGGACCAGGATCTTAGGAGAGAGGTCTTGATTGGAAATTTGAATCTTTGGGAGAAGAGGAAATGTTGGACTTTGGATTTGGAAATAGGATAGATTTTACGAGGGAATTCAGGTTCCAAGATTTGATTTCAAGGTTTGAAATTTGAGTCAGAGGTTTTGAGGGGAGAATTTAGTGCCCTGATTTGATTTAGACAAGAGGTTTTAGGATTCACATTTTTCAAAGGGATTTTGGATAGGTTTAGAGAGATGTTCGAATTTCAAAATTCGTGTCTCGGATTCAGGAATGAGGTTTTGGGATTTCAAAGGGAGAATTAATTGAGATTTTTGACACTAAGGTCCTTAATTCCACACAAAGAACCAAAACTTCAAAATTAGGGTTTTTATTAAAATAATTTTTTAATGACATGAAAACCGGGGCATTACATGGGACCACCAAATTAATGAAGAAGTATACATAGGATGTTTTGGCTGTTTTAAGAAAAATTTTAAGAATTTCTCTGATTGATTATAGGCTTTAATGAACCTATAAGTGGATAGATTATCAGTCCTAGTCTCTTAAAGATTGGTTGTTGTTAGTTTTTTTAATGTAGGGTCTATGTTATTTAGATTTTTCAATCTTAATTTCTACTTTACTCATTCTCATAGATGGAATTTTCAATTTATTGTGAAAAATGAATTTTCACAAATGGTCTGTAACCGAAAACGGCTGATCTATTTTTTATAGACGTGTTTTTTTAGATTGTGTATAAAAATAAAAGGGATGTTGATAAAAATGATTTTCGCAGCAGTGACTCGAGCAAGTTTGGGCAGCAGCGGCAATCTCCGGTAGCAACGGGAGCTTGGGCGGCAACTGTACCGGGCAGCAGCGGCGCGAGTTCGCCGGGTGAGGCCGGGAGGTAGGAGTACATACCTATTGTCGATCACAATGGTCTGATCTAAAAACCCTTCATTAATTCTTGCAATCTAGCTCATATGATTCTGAACCTTGAACCACGCCGCGTGGATTATTGTTAGGGAAATGTATGTGTAGGCAGGCAAGGCACGAATGGGCCATGGTATTTAAGCTAATGACGAGGAGTAGCTAGCAAACGGACGTTGACGAAGACTTGGAATAGGATGCACCATCTCCATGTCCATGGTGGCTTGCGAACAGAGAGGGGAAGAAACGGCTGACTTGCATTGGCTCCAACGGTGGCGTCAACCATAGCGAGAGACCTACTCGCTGTCCCAGAAAAAAGCCACCTCTAGATTTCCAAGAAAAAATTAAGAAGAAAAATAAATAACTAAAATGTCTCTCATCAATAAAAAAAATAGTATTGGTTCTAAAGTGGAGAAATTGATTTTTTTTTTAGGAACAAAGAAAGTACTACCAAAGCACGGGTGTAATCGATAATTATTGGTGCTAGTTGGAGGGAAAGGGTCCAATAATTTGATCCATAATTATTGATCGATAGTGGTCTCACGCAGGGTATGTACGATGTGACAAATTTTCTCTCTTTTAACTGAAGCAGGACTGGAGCTCTCCAATTGCATTAAACTAAGACAAGAATCGCATTAGCAATATATTTCTAGCATATAGCAATAAGTTGTCTCCATAAATTGTTCTCGTATAAGCCACCGAATGCTTCGAAAAGGTTGGATTTCCCCCGATCTTATCGTCCCATTATGCATAAGAAAACCTAGTTCTGAACTTCATTGTTACATCCTAGTCATAGTCAATACTTGGTGCAGGATATGGCAGGTGCAGAGAACCGGACAAGAGGTGCTTTGGCGATGGCGTCATCAGGGATGCAAGTAGGCTGGGTGGGAATTTATAATTCGATGTTCTAACAAAACTTTCTATAAACTAAATATATCTTCGTCAGAATTTATCCAAATAAATGGATCCATGGGTTGGTGCCGACTGTTATATGGACACCAAAATACACTATTGCTGACACCCTGTGATACCCATAGTTCAACCACGGTGGTCGTTGACAACTTAACATGTCCAGAGATCCATGCCAAGATCAGTAAAGTTGAATAATGACTCGGCCTCAATGTCCCATGTCGGAACTTTCTCTACATGCTAGGGGATGGCTGGTTTGAAATGGAGCTATTTTTTCTCTATTAAATTTTAGACAACTTCAATAATTAGTAGTACCACATGTATATTCGATTTGATGCCAATTTTTCCCACACTAATACAAACTCTACCCTAATAAATTTGGTAGTGCCAAAATATGCCAAGTTTTTGGCGCTATCAAAATGTTAATAGGGTAAAAATTGGCTCTAACCCAAACTAGGATCTAGAAGCAAGACAGATGCGTGTAAAAGAACTGTAGAAAGTATATACTATTTTCGTCCCTAGAAGACTGTACTTATTTAGATGTATAGCTAAAAATAAGATTTTTAAGGATAAAGGGAGTAGACAATTATATTAATAGAAAGTTTCATTAAAACTAGCCCGACTTTATGGATATAAAGTGTTTTTAATATGTTAAAAAGACTCATGTCTAAAGGCGCTAAACATGCATAAGGCGTGAAACAGAAATGCTAACCACGGCAGCCATCGCGTGAAACACTAATCACGGTAACCATCTCATGTGGCAGGACAATGACACGTTAGGCAAAACATCTGCACGAACGTTCGCGGATCAGACCCACCCGCTGGACAGAGCAATCAATATTCAATCCGACGGCTAGAACAATCTTGATGATACGGCTACATGCGATCGCTCTTTTGTAACTATTAACTATAGTTAGGAGGTAATGATTATGCGTCACCGGAGGCGGAGGAGCTCATGGAGCATCATACTATGATTAGCACGGGCATACTCTGAAAAAGCTTCAAGTCTAAGCTAGCTACCAAGTATGTGTTTGGAGAAAAAACTTCTGTCAGCATGTATTCTCAGATAACTTAAAAGGTGTGGATGAATTTGTGGCAATGAAATCCACCGAAAAGTTAAGGGATAACAACAAAGCGCACATACAACTTCAAACTAAGAATAAGCACCCACGCTAACTCAGCACAGCTAGATATGCTAGTAAAATTCCTGTTTGGGATGTTGAAGACGAAAAGGCCAGTAAAGACAGTATGGAGCCACCGTTCTCAAGCATTGCTCTTGCCTGTGCAAGAAATTGAGCTAGACCACGAGCTGAGCCCAATGTATCAGTTTCACGTCAAAATTGACTGTGAGGGTCCCACGCATCCTAGCAAGTTATATTTTACATTTATTTTACGCTATTTAAACAATATGATTTCGTTAGTCATAATCCGTTGATTTATAATGGTATATTAGTACTTTGCTAACTCTATGGTTAAGATAATTTTGACGCTTATTTTTTTCCTTAATCGTTTGATCTGTCGCCCATGTCACTGCTTCCATCGTGCCTTCGTGTTGTAGCTCGGCGCGCGATGGATTCCGACGGCGGCGGCCACTCTGGCGCCGGTCTCAGTTGGCGTTTGTCCCCGTATGCCACTGTCGTTCATAACTACTGATTAATTATTAATTATTAATTTTTCTAAAGTACCTAATTTATTCTTGGAAGTACCGATATGTACCACTTTCCCTATAACTACTAGCGTCATTTATTTTTGGAAGTATCCATTTATACCGAAGTACTCATTATTTGGGAAGTGATGTCGATCTCTTTTTTTATCGCTATAATTTGGTATGTACCGATTAGCTACCGATCTTCAATTTTTAAGTATCCACCTTAAATTTCTATAGACGATTATGCCCTTTCACGTTTCAACTGCTGTTAATCAAAGTGGTAGTAAAAATAAAGTTAACCCCTTAGATAAAAAAGATTAACGGTTAGAGACTAGCGTAAAAAAGTCTTCCAAATCAATGTAATAGATCAAAGAGTATGTATTCAGCAATAGAAGGCAAAAATATACAGCCCACATAGCAAGATGCCTATATCCACATCTGTTGCTTTCAGCATAAACTGCTGCAGTATCCACTAGGCTGTCCTGTGAATCTAAAAGCATCATGTTGGTGTGGATAAGAAATTGGTGTAAGGCATGATATTTGTATTCTATCACTCTCTTGGTTATTTGGTCCACTACAAAATCCTAAAAGAAAATGTACTATGCCCATTAATCATATTAGCATTCAGAAAGAACACAACACAGTTCAACATGCAAATTATCGGACTGCTAGACTATTAAATGAAGAGGGAGCTGATGCAATGTATGAAGAACTGAAGAAGAGAGTGTAGGGTGTTCCAATGTTTCCAGTATGTGCCATCTTGCAAAAGGGAGTATCAGATCTGAGACTTGGTCTAAGAGACCTTATGGATGCCTCAGATCCGCAGGGCATTTTTTTTCCGAAAGACTGACCAAGCTTTGGCCAGCGTTCATTTATATTAGGAGTAGTAAAATACAGTGTTAATTAGTCTGAAAATCCAGAACAAAATTGCAAAAGAAGAAAAACTGTACAGCCCGGCTTGGTAGCCAGCGTTTAAACTAATTCGGCAACAATGCCATTATGTGCTTTGCCCCTGCCATGCTCCATCCTTTGAGCTCATCCATGATCCGGTTGAGAAGCTGAAGAACTGATAATCTGCAGGGCATTGAGTTCAGCAAAATTGTGGTAGATTGAATGGAGTATATATATACTAGCACATTTCCAGCACAGCGACGTGACGGATATAGTCTAGGGTAATTGCCAACTCTCCAAGGAAGGCTGGGGTAATCTCCCCGAAGACTAGTGATTTTAGAGTGAGCATGACGAACTGCAGGACTTGGACCATACCACTGAGGTTCTGAAGAAATAGTTTTTGCAAGCTCATTATAGCGCTTTGTTATATCTCCAGCCGATTCAGATTGGGCATGTCTCTTAAATAGAGTTCCTTGAGGCTAGGAAACCACCCTTGGAGGAAGTCTAGCTGCTCTCCGATGTATGCTCTTGTCAACCATAGCTGTGTTAGACTCGACCACTGAGAGAGGGATGACAGAGGGGACCAAAGATAGGTGTATTGAGCACAAGTGATTCTGACCCCCTGATGTTGCAGTGGCACCCAGCAACGTGTCTGCTTGTGCCAATCTCCCACGCAACTCTAGGCTTTGAAGGTTCGGAAGCAATGGGCTCAGACCATTCAGCTAGAGTACCTCGTCCTCACCGCTTGCTATGATGTCTGAGGCAGCGTTCGGAGGTGAGGAAAGTAGGAGAAAGCTCTTTCGTTCTCGTTTTCTGTGAGCATGCTTCCCGAACTGTTAAATGATGTGTTTTTTGCAAAAATTTTCTATACAAAAGTTGCCCTAAAAAATCAAATAAATCTATTTTTTAAGTTTATAATAATTAAAACATATTTAATCATACGCTAATGGCTTACCTCGTTTTGCATGATCTTCTTCTTTTTCCTTTTCCCTCACCTTCAAACACTCCCTAAGTGGGACAAAAATTTCATCTGATGCAGGGACTGGCAAAGCCCTTCACAATACCTTCTTGTTACACAGGGACTGGCAAAAGCCCTTCACAATACCTTCTTGTTACACCGGATATCTAGGGATACCTATTGATAAAAAAGAATCCCTAATAGAGAACGGAGTGGGGTAGAAAATAAGATGGAAAAGAGGTTAAGCTGTTGGCAAGGAATCTGTTGACTATTGGAGGCAGATTGACCCTAATAAATTCAAGTCTCAGTAGTATCCCATTGTACGTGATGTCCCTTTATGAATTGCCACAAGGTGCGAGGAAAAAGATAGACTTCTTCGCAACCAAGTTTTTATGGCAAGAAGACCAGGGGGTTAAGAAATATCATTTGGTTAACTGGCCTACAACATGTTTCCCAAAGGATCAGGGGGGTTTGGGGATTAGAGATTTGAAGATAATGAATATAGCTCTATTAGGAAAGTGGATCTAGAAAGTAGAAAATGAGCAAGGATTGTGGCAAGAGGTTTTGAGGAATAAATATTTAGCATCAAGAATTTTTTTCTCAAAAAAAGTGGAAACCTAGGATTCACACATCTAGAGTGGTTTGATGGAGATAAAAGATATGTTCTACAGATTTTGTGAGAAAAGAGTTGGTAATGGAAAAAAACACTTTGTTTGGGAGGATAGTTGGATAGGGGGTAAACCCCTAGCTGAACAATTCCCTGTTTTTTATAATATTTCTTTAACAAAAAATATTTTGGTTTCTGTAGTTCTGAATAAAAAATTAGAGAATTTGAAATTTAGGAGAATTTTAAAAGAAGAAAGTTAATAGAATGGAACAAAATGCAACAACTTTGTTAGCCTATTGTGCTGACTAATGAACCAGACAAATTGATCTAGAAACTAACTAAAGGTGGAATTTTTTTTCTGTTAAGTCCTTTTACAAAGTTTTACAAGTACAGAATACTGGTTTTCAGTTCAAGGGCATTTGGAATTTTGAAGTCCCTCCAAGAGTCAAAGTTTTTATATGGTTGTTATTAAAAATAGTATTTTAACAAAAGACAAAAGTTTTTGATCAAACCAATCCATTGACACAAACTGATCATGGGCGAAAAGTGAGTTGTTTGGGTCCTGGAGGAAGAGACTAGCCCAACTTAAATGAGATATGATAGCTTATTTATGGTCTAACATTCTTGCCAATACATTATCTTCATCCTGTGTTGACTTAGAGGAATAGGTTGGTTAGGACCACTACTACTTTCTGCATGATACGGAGTTCCGCTATCGAGAGGGTTTTATTGAAAGTGTTCGGAAACATCAGGAAAGTAACAGATATTTCTTGGTTTCAACTTTGCGACATCAAAAGAGAATTTATTGAGAAGGGGTTGGAAAGGCAAGGAGAAAAAGTGTCAGTTTTGCCTAGCAGACGAAACAATTGAACATTAATTTTTAAGATGTCCTCTTACTAGATTCATTTGGAATGTAGTAACATGTTCTTTTAATCTGAAACAAATGAACAATGTTCATCATATTTTTGGCACTTGGCTTCATAGTTTCAACAGAAAGAATAAGAAGTTAGTGAGTGTTGAAGTGGTGGCAGTTGTCGGCGAAATGGAAACCAGGGTCCCCATCATCGGTGGCACGGGGTGGCCAAAGGCCACATCACCATGTGGTTGGGGGCGCCCTTGACCATGATGAGGTTGCGCGGGGGGCCCTCCTTGTGCGGACCTGAGCTCGCTCCCCCAAGGGGCGAGCTCGGGGCGCCTCGTCGGCCTCGAGCTTTGGCAGGTTCGGGCGCCCCCTTACCATGTCTCCGAGCGAGGCTCCTCCCAGGTGGCTAGAGGAGAGCGTTGGGGCAAAGGAATTAATGACGATGCGATGGAGCCCGTCTCCTCGCTTCAATCTCCCCGCGCTTCACCACTTAAGGGTGACAAGACATATATCTACCCGACGTGAGGCTTGGGAGACAAGGCGGTCCTATATCCCATGCCCCAGGCCATCATTGCCCTTTCTCTGACATGGGGCATGGGATGGCAAGCAGTGTGGACAACTGCGCCGCCTACTCCGCCTGTCCCAGCACGTATTCCTTCGGCGAGAGGCAAGCGCATGGCCCCACGGTCAGCGAGACAAGCTCAGTCTTCCTTCGCAAGCTTAGGACGGCCACATCAGACGTGTGGCCGTTCGCTATTGCTCCATCCCTCGCCAACTTGAAGAGGGCCCTAGGCGGGAGAAGCAGCTGGACCCACCATCTAGCACAAGAAAAGACATAGCATACCTAATTTCCTAAACCCGGACCGATGCCCGCTGTGGTATTCCCCCAAAGCTTATAAGGGGAGAGCCAAGGCCACAGAGGGAGTAGGGAAGAAAAAGAGGATTCATAGGCTGTCTTGTAAACCCTTCTAGAGAGGAAGTAGATCTCCAAGAACCAAGAACACAATAGGAGTAGGGTATTACACCTCCGGGTGGCCCGAAACTGTATAATCCCTTGCGTCCCATTTACTTCAGCATCTACCTATGACCGATCAAAAACCCACTGATTCCCCTAGTCAAACTCACAAAGGGGGTCTCTCCGGATCTCTGCTATAGGTGTTTCCACACCGACAGTAGTAATTTGGGTTGTTTGGAAAGCCAGGAACAATGCTTGTTTTAGAAATAAATTGCCCAGTGACCCGAGTGAGTTAATCTTTGATGTTTGTCACTAGATCCAACTTTGGTCCAATTTGTAGACAACGGAGGAAGAGCAAAGTCCCTTCGTGTCTCTCTAAGCAGGGAATCAATTTCCATGCTCACTAGACAACTGTCGTGTCAAGTCCCTTCGGCCTGACCAGGGTGTCGATTCCTCTACCCCTAAGTCGGCTACATTGCTAAGTCTCGTTGGCCCGGGAGGAGCATTGATTCCCCAAACCTTGAGACTAGCACAAGTCAGAGCGGAAAGTGAAGTGCGGCATGCTGTTTCCACTTCCCAGGGGCCAAGGGGTTGATCGCCGATTCGATTCCCCCAAAGGCCAAGTCCTACCGCCGAGCGTGGTTAGGCTAACGGGTTACAAGCCCAGAATCATGAAAGGCCATCAAGTGTCATCCCCACGGCATTTGAGCCAAAGTGAGATGTTTTATTAAAGAATGGCCTGCTACAGCCTAGGAATTTTTCCTGACTTAAGTTCAGGGATTACATGCCTTTCTAAATGAGAAACAAAAAAAAAGAGGGATCCACCTCGAGTCTAAGCGTGGGGGCTAGGCCTGTCCTGGTCCTCACCGTCAGGGCACACTTCCTCAGACTCGGTACCTGAGCTCCAGTGCTTGTCAGACGCCTCTTCGTTGGGCGGGCGCTCCTTCTCTACCTCGGGTGCTTGGTCCTGCTGCTCGAAGAACCCCGCCACCTCAGCGGCAACCGCTCGGACGGCCTCGCGAGCTACGGGCTCGTGATCCCCTAGGATGCCTTCACGTGGCGGCTCCAGTGAAAAGTTGGGGTCGCAAGCAAGGTACGTGGCAAGGATGTATTCCACCATGGACCGAGCCAGCTCGCGCCCCACCTTAATGGCCACCTTGCGGACCCAGGCCAGGAGTTCCTTCAGGCAATCTGCCGCCTTGGAGAACTCCAGGACGAAGTGTCCCAGAGTACCGGCGTGATTGCGCACCGGCTCTGGATTGAGCCCGGCGGCCCACATGGAGCGTCGTACCCCGACCATCACATTGGCCATCATCCAAAGTGCAGCAGTGTTCTCGGTCTTCATGACCTCACTGCGCTGCTCCGTCGCCGTGACCCGGTCGGTCAGCCGCTAGATCTCAACAGCCAAGGCGTTGGCCTGCGAGGCCACCATCTTCCGCTCGGGGTTGAGGGCCGGTTCCAGGGCTCACGCACGATCGGCAGAGTCTGCTCCCCGGTTAGCCAACAGCGCCTCAGCCCTGACGAGGGCCGCCTTCCGCGTGGCCAGGGCAAATTCAGCCCTCTTGACCGCCTCGGCACGAAACTCCAGCGCGGCAGTGGAGTCACGTAGCTCCACGTCCCATAGCACCAGTTGCTCCTCGCGCATCCTGGCTTCGGCCATGCGGAGGACGCCCTCACGCTATGTGGCGGCCTCCTCCCGCTCGGTCGTCGCCGCCTCACGACGTACGAGTTCCACCTCGCGGCTCTCTGCCCGTATCTTAAGGATGGTGAGGGCCTCCTGTTGGTCCTCGAGTTTCCTCAGAGCTTTCGTCACCTCCTCCCTCATGGCAACGGCATCAACGCAGTCCACGTCCAAGGCGGAGTGTTCCTACTCCACTTCAGCCACGTCGCGGTCGTAGACCACCTTGGCCATGCAAACGAGCGCCTCCAGTTGTTGGCACCCTTCCTAGAGACGGGCCTTCTCGATAGCAAGGGTGGAGATCATCTCCTCGAGTTCTGCCCACCCAACAAGGGTGTTCTCACGGAGCTCCTCCACCAGGTCCTGAGCACGGCCCAACGACGCTGGGAAGGGCGCCCAGGGCCTCCCACCTCAGGGCCCCGAGCTGCAGCGCGTGCTCGCGTCGTAGGGGTGGCGAGGTCAGGGACGTGTCGACTTGACAGCTTGAGCCATGACCTCGCCCCCCGGTTCGACCATCCCCGTGGTTGTGGTGGGGACCCGGGGCTGCCCCCTCCTGGGGGGTGGGTTGGCCTCCGGCAGCGCCACTGCCGCCTCAGCCTCTCCAACCTTGAGGGAACTCGGGGCCTCCGGGCCTAGGGCAGGGCCCGCTTCTCTGGACGGCCTGGAGAGAACGGAGACAGATGAGGAGGGGATAAGGAAGAACCGGCAAAATCTAAAGAAGGGAAGACGAGCGTGGAACCACACAAAACGAGAGAGTCGCAGGGACTTTACCTGGGCTTGGGACTGGTGAAGCCCCACGGTAAGCCCTCGAATGGGCACCTCTCAGATGTCGGGGTCGTCTTTGCCTTCTTCCTTGCCAGGGGGCTGTGGGCATTCCCCTCCCCCAGCACAGGCCGCGCCTCGGGGCCCGCCCCTCCTACTCCTGGCTCCTGGACTCCGGGGGCCTTTCCGTCACGTGGCTGACTCAACCTGCTGGCCTCGGTGTCGTGCACCATGCGCTGTGGCGCGGCAACCCAGGGCAGCGATGGAGGTGGATTCGGGCAGCGCGACTTCAGAGGACTTGGGCTCCGAGGGCATTTGCCTGCCCACCTCATGTCCCAAGGGTCGGTAGCGCCCCATGCAGCACCAGCTCCTGGGGCCCTAGCAGCACCGCCGTCCTGGCAGGCTTCCTCACCATTGACTTTCGAGATACATATCGGCCACGGATCCATTCCGGACGTGTGCTCTAGGATGCCCTTGGTGTCGCACTTCGGGAGGACCGCTTGTCGTGCCACCCTCCCTGGGTCATCACAGAGCGCCAGGTCCTCCCTGGGCAACTCGCTGGCAGTGACGTTGCCAGAGCCCATGACCACCCTTAGCATGTACAATAGCTCCGCTCGCCCCCAGTTACAGTGTGTGCCCACGTGCGTCCTGGTTGCGTTGCTGTCGCCGGTGTAGAGCCACGCCGGACGAGACCACCTCTACAGAGGCACCAACCGCCACCGCAAGAAATTGCCAATTACCATCGTCGAGGTCATCCCCTCCTCGGAGGCATCTACCTAGGACGGCGCATGACGCGTGGGTTCCATGGGAAAAAGCAGGCGTCCATCGGGCTCCACCCTGAGGTACACCCAGTCCTCGCGCCAGTCGTCCCACAGATGGAAGATGCAACAGCCCACGGTCTTTTCATCGTCGGAGCCCTTCTTCTTCCTAGTTGATTGGAGCTGGAAGAAGCACCTGAACAACGTCACCGACGGCGCCACCCCCACGAATATTTCGCACAAGTGTGCGAAGATGGCGAGGGTGACCACGGCATTGGGCACTAGATGCGCCAACTGGATGCTGTAGGTCTCCAGCACCTGCAAAAAGAACGCCGAAAACGGCGGCACGAGTCCAGCCGACGCGTAGGATAAGAAGATAATTTCCCTCGGCCCATTTGGAACGGGCTGAGAGTCACCAGCCCTCACCGCCATTGCTCCTCTGGCGGTGGGGTCCAGAAGCAATCGGTGAACCCACGACAACCCTGCCTCGTCGCGGAGGCGAGATGGCAGCAAGGCATCGCTGCTCGTGGTGTGGGGCGTGCGGTTTGCCCTCAGCATGCCCGAAAGCTGGATTGGAGGAGCTACCAAAGGCGGAGAGGGGAGAAAGGTGAGGAGAGATCAGCGGCCAAGAAGAGCGAGTGTAGAAGGGTGGCGCAGCCGTGGCCCTTCCCCCTTTTATAGGCCGCCTCTTCCACTCCACCCATCCGCCCACTCGTGCGCCAATCGGGGGAGCGCCTTCTTGATTCACGCAAGCAATCATTCCATATCCCTGAAAATGCACGTGACAGGGTGGAAAAATGAAGCGGCAGCTTCGCTTCCCGCACTTCTTGCGTGTGTGCGAGCAAGGTGGTTTGCCCCGGTTCCAGCCGGCTGACCACGCAGGCTCCCAAGGAAGCCCCCAAAGTGGTTTGGTGCTGCAACATGGCCGTGCCGCTGCAAAGTTGGGCCTCATCTCCAGCCTCCGTCTGGTCGTAGCCCGGCATTGAGGCCAGGAGCTACTGTTGGCGAAATAGGAATCAGGGTCCCTATTGTCTACAGCACGGGGGAGGGGGGGCAAAGGCCACGTCACCACGTGGCTAGGGCGCCCTTGACCATGACGAGGTTGCACGGGGTGCTCCCCTTGCGAGACCCGGGCTCGTGTCCCCGAGTGGCTAGCTCGAGGCGCCTCGTCGGCGCCAAGCTCCGGCAGGTTCGGGCACCCCCTCACCCTTTCCCCGAGCTTGGCTCCTCCTAGATGGCTAGAGGAGCGTGTGGAGGCAGGGAAATTAATGATGATGTGATGGAGCCTGTCTCCTCGCTTCGATCTCCCCGTGCCTCGCCACTTAAGGATGACATGACATATATCTACCCGGCGTGAGACATGGGAGACAAGACGGTCCTGTATCCCACGCCCCAGGTCATCATTGCCCTTTTTTTGACATGGGACGTGCGATGACAGGTGGCGTGGACAACTGTGCCGTCTACTCCGCCTTTCCCAGCACCTATTCCTTCGGCGAGAGGCAAGCATATGGCCCCACAGGCAGCGAGACAAGCTTAGTCTTCCTTCACAAGCTTAGGATGGCCACACCAAATGCGTGGTTGTCTGCCATTGCTCCGTCTCTCGCTAACTTGAAGAGGGCCTTGGGACGGAAAAGCGGCTGGACCCACTAGCTAGCATAAGACAAGACATAGCATACCTAATTTCCTAAACCCGGACCGATGGCCGCCGCTGTATTCCCCAAAGCTTATAAGGGGAGAGCCAAGGCCACAGAGGGAGCGGGGAAGAAAAAGAGGATTCATAGGCTAAGTCTCGTAAATCCTTCTGGAGAGGAAGTAAATCTCTAAGAACCAAGAACACAGCAGGGGTAAGGTATTATACCTCTAGGTAGCCTGAACTTGTATAATCTCTCGTGTCCCATTTACTTCAGCATCTACCTACGATCGATCAAAAACCCATTGATTCCTTCGGCCGAACTTACAAAGAGGGTCCCTCCGGATCCCTGTTATAGGTGTTTCTACACCGACAGCAGTAATTTGGGTTGTTTGGAAAGCCAGGAACAATGCTTATTTTAGAAATAAATTGCCCAGTGACCCGAGTGAGTTAATCTTTGATGTTTATCATTGGATCCAACTTTGATCCAATTTGTAGACAATAGAGGAAGAGCAAAGAAAGCTACAATGGGGAGTGGTGCTGCTAAGGAAGGTGGCCGGTGAAGTCTATCGTGCAAGATATGGTTAGCGGCCGAACATCAAACTTCTGGAGGTCAATCAAATAGATGTGTTCTGAAAAAAAAAAACGAATGATAGGGTGGTGAATCTTTGTTTTGCTTTTGTATGGAATATCTGGTTTTGTGAGATACTTTGGAGGAGTTTGGGTGTTTTTTTCCTGGGGTGGTTGTACCAAGCTGGATATCCGGGGGTTGCTGTAGTGGTATTCTTCGGTTTATTTTGATTCACTGTAGCTGGTCTTGATACTCTGTTTCCTTTAAATTTCGTTAATGAAATGGGAGAGGTGTCCCTCCCTTTCTCAAAAAAGAGAAAAATATGATCCTGCACGATACGAAACTATGAAAAAAAATCTTTCTTACGATAAAGGTTATCGACAACCTTGTCTATGGAGTACTACCATTGTTTTCCCATTCTGGCAATTTCTGTAGAAGATCAGGCACCTGTACTTGTGGATAGCAAAATTTCTCAGTCTGTTGGTGCGTGACGTGGCCCTGCTATCACTGCAGTGGATGGCCACCATTAGCTAGTTCCTCACTGCTTCTTTCTCTCTCTCTCTTGCCCCCATCCATGGCTACGTGTACTCTCCCTCTGCCACCACAAAAATTGCACCTTTTTTCCGTCTAGTGGTATTTAAATGAGATTATAGGTATGGCTTACAAACTATACGTAAAACGAATAACATTATTAACATATGATTTATTAAGTATTACTATTAAAAATTTAAAAGATAGATCTATTTAATATTTTAGAAATACTTTTATATAAAAAGTTTTTTAAAAATACACTCTTTTATATTTTGAAAAACGTACGAACAGAAATTGATAAAATAAGCCAAATATATAAGTAGAACCGAACAGGCTAGAGAGGACGACTGAGGCGGCACATCAGAGATCAGTGCAGCGGTAGTGCGAGGCCGCGACTCGACGCGCGGAGGATCTCCTGAATCCAACCCGGCAAGAATTCGCCGGAAGGTGAGATTACCCCCCCCCCCCCCCCCCCCCCCCCCCCCAGCGAGCTCGGCGAGTCGTGGATTCTGCCGGCGCTTCGCCGTTTTCTTGGGTTGTTTCCCCTTTGTATGAGCTATCTGAATCTTGCCTGTTTCAGTTCAGTATGGTAGAAGCCTCGTATAGTGCTCTTCTTCTCTTTGTAAGTTCTGTTTCAGTATGGTAGAAGTCTCGTATAGTCTCCAGTGTAGTACCGTCGCCGGAGGTAGAGCTCGTCGGGGAGCGGAGGAGCCGGCGATGTCGCCGAGCGCATAGGGGGAGTGGGCGGGGACAGAGCGCCGTCGAGCGGGGCGGCGGCGGAGGTGTGGCGCGTGGGGCGGACGAGACGGGAACGGTGCCATCGCCTGGACGCCGCAGTCGCCGGCGTGCGTCGCGCTGGAGGATCAGAACTCAGTTTGTTAGTTCTTTCCTACTTATAGGGAGGCCTCCGAGAACTCAATTTGGGATGTAAATTAGGAAAAGGGAATTATGGGCAAGTGATACTGACAAATGAAGAGAGGTCAGGGAGTGATCAATTGCAACCTGGTTTTCTCCTCCGTTGAATTTAAGGAAGTAGGGTTATAGTGGTGTTCTGGTGGTAGGGATTGAAGTGTGATGATGTGGCTTTGCTATTTTGTCCAGATACACTTACGGCATCTTGAGCATGGAGCTCTGCACAGCTTCTGTATCATGTTCAGCGCAGTGGTCTCATATTTCACCATTTGACCGTCAAGTGCGATCCCATGGATATGCAAGTTCAAGTTCCTGGGCTTCTCAAAGGAGAAGACAAACATTCTTATATGTTCTGAATGCTGCGTCAACTGGTGCTCTGCCCCCTACAAAAAAGCTAACCCCACGAACTAATGGCGCAGTTGTCAGAAACATATCTAGTGACAAGCCCAGCAGTGCACTGGAGCAACTTGATATAGAACGTGGTGTCTGTATTCCTTTCCGCAAGTACACTCCAGAAATGGTATTGAACACTTCAAATGGTTAAGTTTACATGATTAGTTTGCTGAAATCTGTTGTAAATATGTTCATTTCTAAATTGCTAGGTCAGAAATAAAGTCTTGGGATCAAGAGGTTCTGTATTGTCCCTTGCTAGTCGAGGAGTGGAGATAATTTGGAAGCTCGGCCTTTACTGGTCAGCTCTAATGTATGACTGCTTAGTCGGGCGTGATGAAGAGATTGTTCCATTCCGTGCCCGACAGCTCCGCAATCTTCTATGTGATTTGGGCCCTTCATTCATTAAAGCAGGACAGGTTATATTCTTCTCTTTCTGATAAATCACTAAATCTCACAGGACGATAACACTCCAAAGATGTCTGCTGTTTCCTTGTATATTACAGTCCTGTGTTTGGTCCCATTGTTTTTATTAGGTTTTAGCCAACAGGCCTGATATAATTCGAGAGGATTATATGAATGAACTCTGCATCTTGCAAGATGATGTTCCTCCATTTCCTAACCAGGTACATGTTTACAATAGAAATTCCATGCAAATGTTTGTGGAAGATTGTACTTATTAGGACTGTGGAGGCATCAGGATGATTGACTTTGCTTATTGATGGACTTGACAGGTAGCTTTTTCCATAATTGAGGAGGAACTTGGACAGCCATTAGAGAGATTGTTCAGCAGAATCTCATCACAGACAATAGCAGCTGCGAGCTTAGGCCAAGTTTACCGTGCCACACTTAGAGAAACTGGCGAGGATGTTGCTATTAAGGTTCAAGTTTGCTTCATTTTCTTTTATTGGTTTACTACTTTAGTACTTCACTTCTTTTATGCACTTGTAGTATATGACCTTTTTAATTTCTGTTCTTGTAGTCATGCATAACATAGCATATATTGTTGTGCTTATCGCTTTGATTACTGTGATTCAAAATACCAGGTTCAGAGGCCAGGAATTGAGCCCATCATATATCGAGATCTTTTCCTGTTCCGCACTCTCGCTTCCTTCTTGAATGGAGTTAGCCTTCAAAAATTAGGCTGCAATGCAGAGCTTATTGTGGATGAATTTGGTGAAAAGCTTTTGGAAGAACTTGATTACACTCTTGTAAGTATATTTTGTGTTTTTTTATTGGTATTATCATGTTTTTTAGAAAATGGATTAAAACCCAGCCTCTACATCCAAACCGGATGTATGCAGCCAATGGTATTATCATGTTACCTGATATAATGAGTTAGCTATTGGATCTTTGCAAGTAGGTTTCACAATCTTTGTCTAACATAATGGTGTCCATTTTCTTTTGATGGAAATACAATATGGGACAGCCTCCCTTCATTTCATCAACAAAGTCTTATATCTTCCGTAGCTTATTTGACATTGGATGGAAGGTTGATGTGTTTTTTCCCTACAATGCGTTAGGAAGCTACAAACATTGAGGACTTTTTAGAAAATTTCAAGGATGATCCCACTGTCAAGATCCCTCAAGTATATAAGCAGTATTCAGGTTCTCGTGTTTTAGTAATGGAATGGATAGATGGAATCAGATGCACTGACCCACAGGTTTGTAGCATTATCCATACCTTTTTTAATCAAAGGTGAAATAGTTCATTGTAAAATTCCTCGCGTTTTTGAGTCCACAAGCTTATTTGTACAGGCTATTAAAGAAGCAGGTATTGATGTGGAGGGCTTTCTCACGGTTGGAGTGAGCGCAGCATTGCGTCAGTTGCTTGAATTTGGCCTTTTCCATGGAGATCCACATCCTGGAAATATCTTTGCGATGCGTGATGGTCGTATTGCTTATGTTGACTTTGGCAATGTGGCTGTCCTAAGTCAGGTATGCAATATTTCTTCAGTGGTAAAATTCATCTTTGCATTTTTCAGTTAATCGGATTAGTATTGTTGTTTTTCTGTTAGTACTCAATATGATTAATAATATCTTATTCATGCCTACTAGTAGTAATTCTTTACTAGGAAAAAATATCCAATTGTTGTTTTTTCTGTCAATACTCAATATGATTAATAATATCTTATTCATGCCTACTACTAATAGTTCTTTACTAGGAAAAATTGTTCAATTCTATATTAAATAATGTGCATTGGTCGGTTATAGTTCTGCAATCTGTTAAAACTGCATAAATATATCTTATCAAGAAATGATAATGTGAACGCATTCTTGCATTGGCATATTATAAAAAACAGAAATTGGCTAACATGTTCTGCTATCCTTTTTCCTATATGCAGCAAAACAAACAAATCCTCATCGATGCTGTCGTTCATGCTGTAAACGAAGACTATGCTGAAATGGCAAATGACTTCACAAGGCTTGGCTTTCTTGCTAGTGGAACAGATGTGGCCCCAATTATACCAGCTCTGGAAGCCATTTGGCAAAACTCAGCTGGGAAAGGCTTGGCAGACTTCAATTTCCGGAGTGTGACTGGTAAGATTCATATTGAACACTTTTATGTCTCACTGGGAACTGGATGTGTGCTTGCATTGTTCTTGATGCTATATCGGCATGTTCTCTCAATGCGTGGTCAAGGTACATTACTGTTGAAGTGGAAGTTATTGATCATGATTCATGGATATTATTCTGAAGGCATTCCTTGTGGTGCCCACAAAGTTTCTTGATTGTTTTTCTTCTATTAATTATGAATGCTTTGGATAATACTGCATTCTTTGTTCACTTTCCAATGTATAATGAAAATGAAAATTACAGGAAAGTTCAATCAGCTCGTGTACAATTACCCCATCCGCATCCCAGAAAGGTTTTCTTTGGTTATTCGTTCTTTGTTGACACAAGAAGGAATTTGCTTCACTCTGCAGCCTGATTTTAAGTTTCTGGAGGTGTGACATGTGCTACTCTTTTCAGCTCACAAAAAGAACAATGTATATTCATTTCTTTACTTACACCCTTTACTGTGTTATTTTCATATCTAGGTTGCATATCCATATGTAGCAAAGCGTCTCTTGACAGATCCCAACCCTGCTCTACGTGAACGACTGATACAGGTAACCAGTGAAGGCCTTCTTAACACTACTGCCAAGTTATAATCCTTTGGTAGTTTCTACCATATGAGTAGTTTCTACCATATGATCCACCATTGTGTGTGTATACCAAAGTGTGAAGTAAAGCATCAATGCAGAAAAGAACAGGTAGTTTATTCTGTCAAAACACATGAAAGAAGCGAGTTTTATCTTTGGATAGTTTCGTATTAGTTAGCACTTAATTGTAGACAATGTTGTAGGGTGCCATCATTTATTGCATTTTAAATTTTTACCACTTACGTCCTGACCATTTTTTTTTCCAATGAAGGTATTATTCAAAGATGGTGTGTTCCAATGGAAACGGTTAGAAAACCTTATAGTTCTTGCCAAGGAAAACGTGTCCAAGATGAGCAGCAATCCTGCCCTAAAAAAGAATAGCTTGTGAGTATTGAAACTGTTGGTTCTGTATCGCTGTAAATCTTCTTTCTAGAAGTGTTCTTATCTTGTGGACTATCAGGCAAACTATGAGAAGTCGACAAACTCTGAAGAAATTAGATCTCACTGACACAATAAAAGATGGAGCGCGGATGTTCCTTATTGACGCTGGGATCAGGAGACAACTTATTATGGCATTCACGGAGGATTCCAAGTTGCATGTAGAAGAGGTACTTTACATGGATTGTTCGAAATTCATGCAAGTTGCACAAGTACCAAGGAAAGATAGAAGATAAATTTTCCAATGATTGCTGTAACCCATTTGTCTTTTCCAGCTTGTTGATGTATACAGACTGGTCGAAGATCAAATTGATATACCGTCAGTCGCTCTCGAGGTTCTCCAAGGTAAGTCAGTCGACATCTGTTTACTTTCTCTTGTCATTAGCTGGAAAAATCTCCTGTTCTTTCATTCATATGCATTTACCTTACTGTTCTATACAGATTTACCATCTGTCGCACGTGATTTTATGCTTTCTTGGAGTGATTCAATCCTGTCAGATCGCCAATACTGAACTCAGGCTAACAGTTAAGAGTGAAGTCAGGACCCTGCAAGACACCATTATTCCTCGAGTTAACCTACGTTAAAGTAGATAGATAGACAAAGCTTTCCTCTTTGTAGCACACAATCTGTTTCGCTATTCTTTCTATGTATCACTGTATAGCAAAACCTGCCATCTGCAGTTCTTTTTATATTTTCGACACCCTTGTATATGCCATTTGTATAGCGGAAAGAGGAACCTGTATATAGAATGAGCTTGTATTCTGGGAGACAGTAGCTAGATGTGTACATCAAGCAAACATACATAATGAGATCAGATATATGTTTTGCATGGTAGGTTTCTTTGGTGTCGCCCAAACGTGCTGATTCAGGAGTATTACATCATCCAGGTGGCTAAGGTAAGAGTGTAGGTAGACCACCTTAGCGTACTAGTAAACTATTAACAAATCAGTAGCCACTCGGGGATGTAGCTCAAATGGTAGAGCGCTCGCTTTGCATGCGAGAGGCACGGGGTTCGATCCCCCGCATCTCCAATTCTCTCTTTGTTTTTTAATTGGGAATTGAATTTCTTCACTGCGATTTTATCCGGATACGAGCCAATGAACGTAAACGATCTCCCTCCATTTCCAAACAGCAAAAGGCCAACAAAAAAAGAAAACATGTGGATGAGCCTTTCCGTTGTGTCGTGCAGAAACAATTTACCCAACACAAGTTTTTTTTCTAGTTTTACGTGGTAGGCATAAGTAACTATTGCTTGGAAGGAAAGCTAAAAAATAATTTCATCAACTACTGCACTATAGTACCATTTTTCCAACTATAGTATTCCCTCTGTTGTTTAATATATGACACCATTAATTTTTTTAGAGGTACATTTAACAATTCGTCTAATGTAAAGAATTAGTATAAATATATAAAAATATAAGTCGCGTTTAAAATATCTTTAGTAGTTAAACAAGTCACATGAAATAAATAATATTTATACTAAATTTTTAATAAGACGAATAATTAAACGTATATTTAAAAGTTAGCCGCATCATATATAAAACAACGGAGTGAGTACCATTTTCCCAAATCCTTCTATCATTTTCTTGGCTTGGAGCTAAGCGTGGGCACGGAGGATGCCAAGCAGGCATGTGGGCCCCACACCACGGCCCACCTCGTCGCCTCCTCACCACATCTTGCACCTCACAAGGCTCGAGTAGAGCTCCCTCCACGACCTCAAAAAAAAGGACTCGTCCCGGTGCGTGCAACGCGCGTGCGCGCACACACACTCCCTCTCGTCTCGTCTCATGGCGGCGTCCACGGCTTCCGCCCCATTCACGCCGCTCCTCCACCGGCGACGAGCTAGCATCCACCGGCGCGGGAGGGCGTCCGTCGTCGTCGTCGCGGCGGCGGCTGGGGGAGCGCCGGACGCCGAGCCGTCGCCGGCGGCAGCGGCGGCGTCGCAGAGGAAGAAGAAGACGGTGGACACGAGGATACACTGGTCCGACCCGGACGAAGGGTGGGTTGGCGGGAACGCCAAGAAGGACGGCGACGACGGCGCCAGGAAGAAGGAGCCGTTTGGACGGAGGTTCGCCGACCTCATCAACAACCCGTCCGAGTCACACTACCAGTTGAGTGCTGTCTGGTGCACGTTTCTTAATTAGTTTCCTTCCTAATTGAATTTTTTTACTTGAGGGTATGCTTTATTACCTAGTATCTTACTTAACTCAAATCCAAAACTCAATAAGTTCATATCTCCAGCTCATTATTTTTTTTTTCGAAATCCAATACAAACACAAACACTTATATACATGCACGTATACCATATCCTATTATCACAGACGCCTTCAGAGGCGGTTAGGCGTTGGACCACTCTCGATTTTGGCCCATAAGGACTCTCCTTCTCTACAAAATACCAATTCACTTCATAAGGACTCTCCTTCTCTACAAAATACCGGTTCACTTCACTCCACAAGTATAACCCACTAGCTAAAGTTTGACTTTAGCTGATTTACGATATTACATGATATTATTGACATATTTGTATCATATTTTGAGCAAATTATATTTATATATATATATTGAATTTGAGGCATCATGGAATTTTGGAGTGTGAAGTAGAACCACACAACGAAAAATTACTAAAGCCGCCACTGAAGTCCTTAATTACTATTAATGGATACATCATCTACCACTAAAAGAATAATTAGCTATGACTGCAAGCACGTACTAAGTTAAAAACTCAAATTCAAATAAACAGGTTTCACAACAAGAAGCCTGAGAAACTGAGCCCAAACTGAAAAATCATCAGCTAAGGGTGCGTTCGGAGGTGCATATTGATTTAGCTACTCTCTCGGTTTTTGTTAGCACGTTTTTCAAACTGCTAAATGACATATTTCGTGCAAAAACTTTCTATATAGAAGTTGCTTTAAAAAATCAAATAAATACATTTTCAAGTTTGTAATAATTAAAACTTAATTAAACATACACTAATAACTTATCTCGTTTTACGTACGCTAAAAATCTCTAACTAAACACACACCTTCGAACCTTCAAACGCAGCCTAAGCATATAACACTGCCGTCCTCTTCTCAGTGTTCAGGCTCTCGGTTTGCAAAATATCTCGGAGATGCCAAGATTTTCAAAACGGACCTGAACAATTTTGAACAAATTTCAATCCAATTTGAACAAATCCCAAACTTTCAGCCAGTACGGAAAAAAATTGAACACTGAGCTTATGCTTGCTGTACACGGATCCCAGGTTCTTGGGAGTGGATCCGCAGGCGGACATCGAGGAGATAAAGGCGGCGTACCGTCGTCTGTCGAAGGAGTACCACCCGGACACGACGACGCTGCCGCTCAAGGCGGCGTCGGAGAAGTTCATCCGGCTGCGGGAGGCGTACAACGTGGTGAGCAGGGAGGAGAGCCGGCGGTTCTACGACTGGACGCTGGCGCAGGAGGCCGCGAGCTGGCGGCTGCAGCAGCTGCGCTCCCGGCTCGAGGACCCCTACGAGCAGGACATCCGGGACTACCAGTCCGTCCCCGACATGGTCGACCGCCTCGGCGGCAGGAACATGAAGCTCAGCGACCAGGCCATGACGGCGCTCACCATCGACATCGGCATCATCATCTTCTGCATCTTCTGCCTCATCTACGTCGTCTTCTTCAAGGAGCAGTACTAACCAACTAGCCTATAGTCACCAGTACAAATATATATATGCATGCTCATCTTACTTATGACAGGAAGAACAAGTTCAGGTACATAAATACTACGGCATACTTTTGTCAGATGTTTGTTATACGATGTATTAAGTCCTGCAAAGCTAGGAATCACAGAGGTAACAAAATGTCTCGGCATCCTATATTTTTGTCCACAAAACTGGATTGTTGCAGTGCGTCCAAGGGAGGTTCTTGATGGATTTATTATTGCCACAGCAAGTATGAACCTAATAAAAATGGGTAAATTGCCAAATAGGACAATTGGGCCATGCTGTACTACTACTCCCTCCCCTAGTCATCAATGTCAAGTTAAACAAGAAAGAAGAGGAAAAGGTAATCCTGATCTGTAGTTGAAACTGTTGGCCTGTTGGAGGGGATGTGGGTGTCTAAATCTTTCAAGAACTGTCACACTCGATGATCTTGACAACAGATGAATCACCAATCTTCTGGAAAATGATCAACCTGTCAAAAGGTTTTAGCATACCAACCGAGCGACCATAGTTCTGCGCAAGTTTTATCCCGTACTCTTCCTTGGTGAGCCCACCAGTTTCAGCCTGTTACAGATAGAGTTCAAATTTAGGAAGTGACATATGGTAATTAAGAGGGGGCAAAACAGCTATCATTTTTGTAGAACTACAAAGAAAAAGAGAAATTGCATTGAGGGCTACCGCAACATGCAAGTTTTGACATTGGAAAAACAAGCAGAAAATAAAGGTGCCTCTACTATTAGCAACAACTGCATATATACCTCCTCAGTACTCCCCATCAAAGGGTAGACACCTCTTGCAGCAAAACATTGCCTTGCCTGAAAGTGATATAAAGTGGTCAAATAAGTTTGCATATTTTGTTCCACAACGAACGAAAGACTACTGTGAAACCCAGATAGATATACATGTTACTTACCTGAGTTGTGCCATAAGAACGCCATTTTGTTGGATCAGAGCCCTCACGTGGGAAGACAACTGCCAAAACTGGCATTGGTGGCTTGTACTTAGCGACTAACCTGTAGTCAGGATGCATGAAGTGAATTAATAGCACTTGAATGATGGAGGCTTGAAAGGAGTTAATTGTGGAGCACCTGGCAGCTCTTCCTGAGAAAGTGAACACAACAATTGCAGCAGCTTTTACTTTCATTGCAGTGCGAACCTACAAGTGAAAAATGATTATCACAACACATCCTAGATAGAAAAGTTGTATCTGTTCCAAATGAATTAAGAGTGTTTACCGCTGAAGATGCCACAGATTCTTCATGGGGCATTGGATCACCTACATGCCTCACTAATTTCTTGAAGTGAACCAACTGGTTATACACAGACTCAGCCTACAAGCATTTATCATTGATCAGTCAAGAACATCAGATGGCCCAGTTGCAATATTGATGAACATAAAGAGACATACTTCTGCACATATTCTCCCCACAGTACTCACTGCATCAACTGGATAAGGGCCTCGATGTGTCTCCGCACCAAGCAAAATACCATCCGTCCCTGTCATTTGAGCAGTATAAGACAAACAACTCTAGTGATGGATAAGGGCCTCGATATTGTAATATAGTACGGGTTTACATACCATCTAGGACAGCATTTGCAACATCAGTCGCCTCTGCACGTGTTGGACGTAGATTGTCAATCATGCTGTCCACAACTCTAGTTATGATCACAGGTTTGCCAGCAAGATTGCATTTCTTAATAGCTGTTTTTTGGGATATGAACACCTGAAGTGCCAAGAATGACAGGTCATGGTATGAAGCAAGGCATGAAATCATGATATTTGTCCAAATTATGTGCACAGAACAACAGTTCGTGCACTAAGATTTTCAGATGTATCTACAGCCTATCAGAGAAGAATGAATCACTTAAACTGTAAATTGATAAGAAATTGATGGTAAGTTTTTGCACCAGAATAATGAAGATATTCTTGTAACTGCATTTCTATGTCAATTAACTACTATTGACAAGGCATCATGAATAAAGTGAATGTACACATCTCCAACAGCATGCTATGGATAAACAGTGTATAATGGGGTTTTGAGAAAAAACTATAAAAATTTACATCTTCTGGTGGAAGGTCAATTCCCAGGTCTCCCCGTGAAATAATGATGCCATCAGCTTCTTGGAGAATTTCATCAAAATGATCCAAACCCTAGAAAGAAATACACAATGCAGTTAATTGTAATATAGGAAGCTAAAAAAAAAACTAACAGTATTTTCATAGAAGCATGTTAAATACCTCAGTATTTTCAACCTTGGCGTATATCTGTGTGTCCTGAAGGTCATGAGATTGCAAAAAAGATCTAAGCTGCATGCCAAATATATGCAAGGATCAGCAGTGTTGCACAACTTTATTATATATATCAAGATCTCAGATGCTTAGATCAAATGCACAAATAGCTTATGATGCTAGGGGGAACATGTGGTCACAAGTACAGGGTGAACCAGTAACACCATGTCTACAAATAACATGCAAAACCTAAAAAAAATAACATCATGCCATTCTTATGTGTCTGCAATAATGCTTGTGACAGTTCATTAATATTTTCCCCATATAATTAACCGTGACGTGGGCGTACTGTCGATTGTTGTCAACGTTCAGGATGTATGTACATATAGATGCCCCTTCATTAAACCCATTAGATGCCCCTTCATTAAACTCATCAGTTCAATTGGCTGAGAATTTGCATCAAAAGCTTCTTGCAAATTTGATCTTTTGTGAGTGAAAACCATAACATAAAAAACCACTTAATAAAGAACTAAATGAACCATATAAAGAAATCAAGAAGCAGATAGATGATCAACTGAATGAATTCAAGTGCAAGAGTGGCACAATCAGGAAAGAAACTCACCTCTCTGACATCCTCGGCAGAGCGGGTATGGGAAAGTGATATAATGTCAACACTGTTATGTAACCCCCAAGTTGAAATAACCTATTGCAAGAAAACTGTAATTAGAACAATTTTGGGAAGGTACAGATTAATATAATTATCAAAACAGAAGTATGCATCAAGTATGTTATCTTCGAAATATGCAATTATGTGTGAAATGTGCAACTTGAGAGAGAGTGATACAATGATCTTGAAAGAAATTCTCTTTTAATCGTTTTAGATGTTGACATGGTCAATTGGTCTGTACACACTCCATTGGCCCTTAATTTTAAATCTTTAGCAAAGCCTATTAAAAGTCTAGTGACTTGGAACTATGGAAGTTATTTTAATGATAAATCTACTGACCAATCTATATCATTAAAAATATGACTAATCTATATACTTCTCAGTATATTCATTGTCAAAGGTTTAAAAGGCTGAGCATAAAGGAGAGACATCGAATCAAGTGGCTTCAAACTTCACGAACACGACTCACTACTTCGCTACACCTGACTCGAACCTAGGGCTCTGATACCAGTTGTTGAAAGGGAATAGCATGGTAGAATGCACTACAACAGTTGTTTTTACATGCAGCAAAAGTATTTTGACATTTCCAATGTTTTAACTATAATAGCACGACCAACATATTGGCTCTTTCTCTGAACAGGCCATAGCTTTTACTGGTTGAAAATTGGTAAGCAAAAATTTTCAAAAGATGAAAAATCAAAGGAAACAATGCATTTCTTAAGAAATTCTGCTTCCATTTACAAAATAAGTTTCTAGACAAAAGTGTTCTGCCAGACACATGTAACATGCCAAAAATTTCAAAATTATTTTCTGCAATGTAAATAAGTCAGTAGTCCACCTTACCTCTTTATCATAATCACTCAAAGTTGGTAAACTGACATGGGCTTTCGAAACATGCAAAGTGAACATGGTGCCTGCAAGTGTAGCTGTATTGGTCACAAGACATTCAACATTTTCACCAGAAGTTTCCACAACCTGTAAATTACAGCACGTAAGGAGATGTACTGAAAAGTGGCATGAACTCAAAGAAATATAAATTTGCACACCTCAAGCCACGAAGATGTTGTTTCACTTCCTGTGAAGAGATATTGACCAATAAAAAGAGTATCACCCTTCTTCACAACCTGTATTTACACAAAGAAACAATTCACTATGCAATATTTTAAGAATATAAAGGTTTCTGAAGTAGAAGAAAACAAAGTAAATACAAGTATTTTAACAGATATAATTGAAAAGACAACAGCCTCTAATTCTTGTACAAGTATCCATGAAAATTATTTTAATGTCAGCATTCTTACATGAAGTCACACGAAATCAAAAGAGACCCATTGATAGAAAATCATATGATAAAAGCTGCAACATGACAAGTATAACCAGTAATTTTGTACTTCACATCTTAATTTTCCCATACTGCTAACTTACTTTTGCAAGATCACCAAACTTAATTGGCAAGATCTCAGAAGAGGGAGCTTTAGAAAGATCTGGTGTTATAGTGACATGATTTCCAGCTTTCAACTCAATTGGTCCACCAGTTGAATTGTGAACCTGAATTTCTGGACCCAATGTATCCAGCATTACCTGTATATAATGTATTAAAATTAGTTAGAAGTTAGCAGGATATGCCTCTTAGCACCAATCTTAAAAGTAGAAATCGGAAGGATCGCATAAAGTACAACTGCATCACAGAAAGCCTTAAAGCCAACCAAAACTAAATAACAAAAGGCATGAACTTCCGAACATGTGGATTTTTAAATTGTGATCATTTAAAAGTTAGGGCATGATGGCAGGTTGTCAATGAGATTAGAATATCTTCAGAACACCAGATATTGAAGAATATATGGCATTCAAACTTCACCGTTCAGTACGCTATTTCAGGGAACATTTTTTAATAAAATCCAATGAGGAAATTAGCACAAATATAAGCAACATAAATCTCTACATGCATTAAGTAGAACAATATACATCTCAAACGAAGAAATTTGGCCAAATTTAGCTTTTTACTAACACACCATTGTTCAGAAGTTCAAGGCAAATGTATTGGAATGATATCCATATCAAACTAAGAAATGGAATCTTTGGTAGAGGCATATCTCAAAGAATAGAGCTATGCCAGGAAGCATTGTGTGCAGCTTTTGTACGTAACAGCATAAATAATTTGACAAGAATTAATTAAATGGGAACAGGGAAATACAAAGGCATCTCAAGAAAGACATACTGTAAGTGGGGATAATGGCTAGTAATTACGGAAGAAGCAATGGTTACATATCCAAGCATTTACGCATGCCCATAAGAAGATGAAAATGAGTCCACAGATACCAACACAAAAGTAGTTTGATGTTAACTGTTGAAACTAAAACCTAAATAATAGAAAACAAATCACAATGAATGATTGAAACTGATTTTTAAATAGTAAACTGTAAACATGCCACCAAATCACTGGTAAGTGAAAACAACGATTGATACAGTAACATAAAGGATCAAACAGACACATTTTCAATATCCCAGCTTCTATTTGCCCAAGCATATCAAGGTGTTTACGTCAAAAGATACTGCCTATCATTTCTGTGATGCTGTCAACTTACAGGGCACAGCTTATTGACATTTTGTGCAGCTCTCCTCAGATTGTTAAGGGTCTCCTGATGATATGTAGCATCCATCCATGAGAAATCAAACCGCGCGACTGCAAAATAAGATCATCATCATCATTCTCGTAACAAAAGGAAGGCGAACCAAAATCAAGAGCAGGCCCTTTGCACAAAATTGAGTCCAACCTGCCATCCCAGCAGTGAGGCATTCTTCAATAACCTCGACAGTCTGTGACTTGGGCCCAAGTGTCCCAACAATCTTGGTGAGTGATGGGAATACTTTCTGCAGTGCACAGGACGCCGCGTAAGGGTGACATCCAGCATTCTCAAAATCAATTTTTAGTGTTACATGTCAAAATCGCACGGCTATATTATATCAATCCATCCACGCACTAAATCCCCCCAATTGCAAATAATACAAATCATTTGCAAATGAAAAAAAAATACACAGCATTTTTCGAAAAAGCCGTGCGAAAACAACATTAAACCCCAATCCGGCGCGTCCAATGCATTCTCGCAAATCGCAACCCAAATCACCCGTATTTTGACGAAATATATCTCATACCTCGACGAACCCCACGCCTCTCCGCGCAACAAATCGGATCGAACATCGAACCAACCAAAACGAAACAAACACTCGATTCAGTATTCAGTATTCACCACCCCCAGATGAAGTGGGGGCTCGAACCCGCCACCCGCCACCATTACGCGCAGCATCGCAACACATCGAGCGCGAGATCGACCACGAATAGGAGAGAAACGGAGGAGACGAGGGGGGGACGAGCGTGCTTACGGGCTTGACGGGGGTGAGGACGGAGGTGAGACGGACGGGCTCGTCCAGGAGCATGTTGGCGCCCTGCATCTCGTCCCCCCTTCTTCCAGGAAGCTTCTGGAAGGTTCGGGAAGGGATCCGCCTCCTAGGGTTTTTGCGCCCACTCCTCGATGCCGCCGATGCGATCGCCCCCGGCCGAACCCGATGTGCGAGGAGTCCGCGAGAGGAGGAAGAAAGAAAAGAGAAGCGAAGCGAAGGGCGTGGCTTCTCGACGGTTTGAAGCGACAAAGCCTACCAGCCAAGGGTCGCTTACATGTGGGCCCAAAGTGGTGGGTCTGAGAAATGTTTGTGTGAGTGGGGACCACCTCGAGAAGAGCAAGCGGGACACGTAGGCGTGAAAAGACATGCTGTGCAGTGTTTGGATGTCACGAGTCTTGGAGAAATGGGATTGGTCGTCAGTCGTTACCACCTGTTGCCTGTTGGCATTCTAGACCCGTTTTCTGCACACCATTCTGTTGTATAAAGACGTAGGTTTGGTACCAAATTTTGATTTATCAATTTTTCCGTACGTACTCTGGCTGAAAAATATACGCATGTACGGTGCACATCAGATTGGATATGCTTTAAGAGGCCCACGACATTAAATGTAGATTAAACTATACCAATAACATGCTCTACTTAATTAATGGATGGATTTTCTAATTAAAGTGGAAGCTTTAAAAAAATCTAATTAGTATAGACTAGTCGTCAACCCGTGCGTTGTATGGGTTATTATTTTTGTTGTTATAAATATTAAAATTTTAATCATATTTTCAATATGTTAGTTACTACATTTTGTTGGAAGTTATATGTAAACTTTGTTTTAAAGTTCAAAAGACAAAATAAATTTATTTATGGTCCCAAAAAACAAAATTAGTAATCCCAAAAATATATACAAAATCCATCCTAATATTTATTGTATCCACTCTATCAATTTATTCAATTCTAAAATTCAAAATTATGAAATACCAACTTGTACTCATGTTGGAGCCATAATTTAATTTACAAATTTCATTGCTAAGTATTGAGTTATAATCGATTTTAGGCCTCAATTAAAGATTTGCCATGATTTATTAATTTTAAATTGAGGATTAACAAACATCAAGTTATACTCACTTTGGAGTCAAAATTATGGATTTTTTATGATTTAATAAATTGTAGACTCATCCATATCATTTCAAAATTCAGATTTAGTAACAACATTTTTTTTCTTGTATTGGACTCTCTATTTAGTATTATTTTGTTAATTTATTAATTGACAAATTTGGAACTAATAAATAGTGAGTTATACTCAATTTGGAGTCTTGCTTTTAGATTAAAGTAAAAACTTAAGATTCCACGGGATTGTGGTAATTGTGGCTTTTTTCTAATATAAGCTAGTATAATTTGGTTCCGGCAAGATAGATAGATCTCAAAGTTTGAAATTAACAATTAGAAAATTTTGGCATTTAGTAGACAATGAAAATTTTATTCGCTATAAGAAATATTATAAATCGTTCGCAGCTATCCTATATATATAATTTAGAAATATTGGACTAATAAAGAGTGAGTTATACTCAATTTGGAGTCTCACTTGTAGATCAAAGACACAACTTAAGGCTCCATGGGATTGTGGTAGGTGATGTTTGCTCTTTCCTACTAGAGCATCTCCAATAGTTACTCCATATGGATGGCTAAGCCAAAATTTGGCCATTTTGACAAAAAAAAAAAAAACTCTCCAATAGACTACCCATCTGTAACGCCTAAAAATTCATCATCGAAATTTTGAATATTCATGTGTAAAAAATCCCTATCCAGAAAAGTCAGGGTACACAATACCAAGTTGCCAGATAGAGTGCGTCTTACAAACAGAATAAAATTGTCTTACATAAATACAGCGGTAAAAATAAATAAAGGCTATGTACAGCTAGCCAAGCGAAAGCTTCCAATCCACAGGCATATTGACGACGGAGCCAGCCTAGTCCTCTAGTTGCTCCTCATCAGACACGTACTCCACCACTGAGAGGGGGAAAGGAGCAAGACTGAGTACCACCCATAGTACTCAATAAATCACACCCACAAATATGCATAATGCAAAGGGGGGCAAAGATAGGCTAGAGATTTATTTGCATAAAAGCAGTTATAAACAATATTAGTTCGCAAATGGTAAAAAAGTTGATTAATTAATCAATATTAATCCTCCACTGATCAATATTACACCACGTTAACCCGGCCCAACCATCCATCTGAACTATATTAGTTCCATTAAGTCTAGTTAATTAAGTAAGGGTGAGGCTAATCACGGTGAGTCTTGACCAATCGCCCTTATCCGCGGGTGCGGCTATTCGAATAGATTTAACTCTAATCAAAGGTGTATAACTGTACCCATAAGACACAGCCCACACATGTTCCCATGTGCCGACGTGTCACCACGACACCCCGCGAGAGGCTATGACAGAACCATTCACGCAATCTCTCCCTAACCATCCACACCACGCTGAGGTTGCACCTGTCGACAGCGCACACCATATCGACCAGGTTACCCCCTTGCGCCACAACGGATCCGGAAGCCAATCAACCCATCCCCGAGCCGATCCAACTCCATCACGCCCATTCTCACCATCGGTGCCTAGGAAAGGGAGAAGAGACACTACAAGCCCAGCCATTGCCCACGCTAGCTTGTGGAAAGTACGATTAATTGCCTAAGGGTCTCTCGCGAACCGCTCCTTAATTGCCATGGGTGCGACCAACAAAACCATGCACCCACAACCCATCATTTAGGTCAAATTTTAATAATTTAACATTAACATATCCAAAGTTCTATTTTTCGACATTGAGTCGAACCAAGAATGTAAATGTTAATATTTAATTCCCATGTGAACTAGTAGTTTCTAAGCATGGCTAAGCATCCTAAGAATAGAATTCTAATCATGTTGTTACACAGGTGACAAGGGACAATGTTCAAATACTAAGGCATAGTCCTATCTATATAAAGGTTATAATCCATACCACATGAAATAATAAAATCGTACAAGTTTATTTAAATAAACAAAGCATTTTAGCAAAAAGTAGGTGCAAAATGATCAATATTACAGTGCAACTTGCCTTGCTCCGGCTCGACGTACTCGGCTACGACCTCGTAGTAAACGGGAGGGTCAACTGCGTCGGATTCTATAACAGACAATGCACAAACAATTAAAAACAGTATATGTGGACAGCCAAGCATGATCTGAAAATATTTTTAATGAATTCTTGGCATTTTTCTAGATTTAATAAAATTTAAATGGACTTAATCGGAGTTCGTATGAATTAGTTATGAATTTTTAAAGTTTTACTGTGATTTCCTATACAAATTTAATTATTAAATGATTTAGTGCGCAATTAATAGCCATTTATGGCGTCACCCGAGGGGAAAACAGCGCTGACCAGCAGGCCCTACCCGACGGTGACTCAAGGGCACCGGTGCACGGTGAACTCGGTCCACCGAGCCGGGAGCGGGCGCGCCACGCGGCGCACACATGGTGCCAATGTGGCAGCCACGTGGGCAACCGGCGGATGGCCCCGATCTGCCACACGGCAGATCGGGACAGCCCGGGAACGGCAGCCACATGCCGGCCATCCCGAGCGGGAGGCGGCGGCGCGCGCGTGACCCAATGGTCGCTGGCGGCGACCATTCGGCGCGGCGGCGGGCACACGGAGGGGCGGAGGGGAATGGGGAAATGGCGGGGAACCTCACCGGTGGCTCGTGGCGGCGAAAGACAGCGCGAGGACGACGGCGGCGAGGCGGGAGCGGCAGCGGCTTCGGGATGGCGTCGGCAATGGCGCTTCGACGGCGACGAGAGAGTGAGGAGCAGCGGATGAGGAACTCAGGGAGCTGGGAAAGACGGGAGAAGAGTTAGAGCGGAGAAATGAGGCATAGAACGGCGGGAATTGCCGGCCGGAAAGGAGACAGGGGCCGGAGCTCACCTTGCACGAGGGCAGGGAGTTCTGGCGGGTTTCGACGCCCACGAAGCGGCGGTCGTGGTGCTCCTCGGCACGGTGAAGACGGCGGTGGTGGCGGCGCGGATCAGCAATGACTGGAGCGGCGGCGAGCGGCGGCCGGAGATATCAAAGAACAGCGAGAGCTCGGGTGCGCGGTGGCGGCGGTGTTTAGGGGCACGAGGAGGCGCGGTAGGTTGGGGAAAAGGCGGAGAAAGGGGACGGGGAGGTTTTTATGGGCTCGGGAGGTGAAGTAGTGCCGGATTTTGGCGGCAACGGCCGGCGAAGTGGGGAGGACGCGTGGCGGCTTGCGAGCTCGATTTGGCGTGGATTTGAGGGGAAAATGGGCGGATGCGGCACGGATGAGGGAGTGAATGGGGGTCTCAGTCTCCGGGGCGTGTGGTGTGGCCGCGGGAGGGGCAGGAGAGGCGGCGGCGTGGCTGACGTCAGCCCGCCTCCTCCGGCCAGAGGTTAGAGGCGAAGCTGATAGGCGGGGCCCGCCTATCAGCGCCCCTAACGGCAACGGGCGGTGCAGCGAGATGGGCCGGCCCGAGTGCGAGGAGAGCGAGGCCGAGGGGAGACAGGCCTGCGGGCTCGCGGGCAGGCCGGCACAGGAGCGGACCGGCGGCCCAGGAGGGAGGAAAAAAAGAAAAAAGAGAAAAGAAAAGAAAAGGAAAAGGTTTTCCTAGCGTAATTTAATTCTGATAATGGTTTTTGATTTATTAAAAATACTTCCAGTGCTCTAAAAATTTCAATAAAAATCCTGTTAATATATTTTTGCAAGTGGAATAAAAGAAAATTATTCCCAGCCATGATAATTTATTATTTTGCATTTTTCATATTTAATTAATTCATTTGGCCATTTTAATTTATTTTTTTGGGATATTTTCTTTGGTATATTTTGTGTGGCTCTTTTTAAGGGAAAAATTTAGGGTGTGACACCATCTAAGTAGCCAAGTCATTTGGATGGCCAAACCATCCCCTAGGATAGCCAAATATGGCCATCCAAACCCACTGGCAAATGTGGGACCCACTAAAAAATCAATTTTTTTTCACGAGCGAAGCCCTTTGCGTCTCGCCGCCCGTCCCCACGCCTCCTCCTCCTGCCACCACCAGTAGTCGCCGCCGCCGTCCCATTTGCACCTCTCTCGCGCGTGCCTATCCGTGTCGCGCACCTGAGGCACGTACTTCCGCGGACGAAACGAGGATCTTGGACGTCGCCAGCATTGAGTGACGCGCAAAGCGGCGGCGCACCAACAGCAGATGCATGTGCTACTTAAGCTTCTCCGTGCGCGGCCGTGAGGGGAGACCGAGTGAAGCCCATAGCCATCTGTGTCCCCTCTTCACTGCCACCTCCTCTCACAGGGAGCCGCCGGCCCCACGCCTACCACCTATTTGACGCAAGTCCCCCCGAGATTCAGAGATTGGCAAATGGCCATTCTGTTACAGTGTACATCAATGTGATTACTCATTTTTTGGCTAGCTACCCAAATATAGATTTGGGTAGTCAAAATGGGTTAAGTATTGGAGATGCTGTAAGTTTCTATAATTTGGTTCTACATAAATGCTAAATTTGAAACATAATTAGAAAGATCTAGGTATGTAAAGACATATAGAAAATTTCATTCTGTCAGAGGATGGAACTCCAACCACGGGGAGTCTGGAGACCCCCCTTTTGAGGTTCGGCCAGGAGAGTAGCTTACAGGCAGCTTGCGGCGTCGGGTTGATATGTGCTCGGGCCCGGGGACCCGAGCTGAGAGATGATCGGCGGAGAGAATGGCACACAAGGGAGACAGGAGGAAGTAGACAGGTTCGGCCGCACGGGTCTAATACCCTACTCCTGTGTGTTTGCTATGTGGGGATGAATATGGTATGCTGTTACAAGGTGAACCAGAAGCTCGGGAGCTAGCCGGGAAGAACTGGAGTGCTCAGAGGCCCAAAAGAGTGCCGAGCGAGAGAGTGCTTCCACTAGGCACGGTCCCCCTGCTATTTGGCTTGGATCCTCTTTTATAGGCTAAGGGAGTCCACAGTGCCGAGTACACAGTCTGAGAGATGATCTGTCCTCGTCGCACGCACGCGGCGCCTGCCGCGCCTGGAGGAACGTCTAGCCACCAGTCGCCTGCTGAGCTCCACGCCGGGTAGGTCTGCTGCAGGCAGCTAAGTCAATCGAGACGTGAGGATGTGACGGTGCATTCGCCGTCGCTGCCAGCCGAAGTCAAAGTCTCTGACCGCACGTCTTGCTGCAGGCAGCTGATTGGTGTGTTGTCCAGGGCCATCATGAGTCATCTACAACATGCCACGCGTGGGGAGCAGGGACAGGGCGACAGCCCTGTTGCTCCGTCATAATGGTAGTTGGAGAGTTGGTCGCGATGCGTTCTCGAGTCAGTCGGCACCTCAGGACCGAGTCAGTCGGCACCGCACCCGGGACGGGGAGCAGGGATCAATCGGCACCCAGGGCCGAGTCAGTCAGTCGGCACCCGGGAGCGGTCCGCACCCGGGTCGGGGCGATCGGCACCCGGGGCCGAGTCAGTCAGTCGCACTGGGAGCAGGGCGATCGGCACCCGGAGCGGGACAATCGGCACCCAGGAACCGAGGCCGAGCCCGTGGTTCCCGGACCGGGGGCGTACCGGGAAGGGGTAACCCGAGTCGGACGGCGCCCGGACTCCAGCTTGTACTTAGAGGAAAGGCCGTAGTCGGCCGTCACCGGTGCAGAATGTGGCCCCGGAGGAGCTGACGTGGCAGAGGACACGCGACCCGTATGTGGACCCCTGTCCGTTTCGCCGACAGTGGCCCTGGCCCTGTTGCTTGGGCCGGGACTTGCTCGGGCAGGAACAGGGCCACGTCTTGGGCAAAACGAGCTATTGCGGGGCCCACCTAGATTGCCGGTGGCCAAAAAGGCGACGTGTGCCCCCGGTGGCCGTTGTCGCTGGCCGCCGACTTCCTGGAGCTGTGGCTTCGGACCCGGTGGACCGGCCCGCCGTCGCCCACCGCAGTTCATGCATGTGTCCCGGTAGTGAGCAGGAGGCGGGCGCCACGCGAGGCGGGCCATCATGGAAACTGTCCGATGTCCCGGCTGCCTAAGAAGAGGGGATGCCAATGGCCAGCCGTCTCCCGCGAGGAGGGAGCGGGCCTGGTAGTTTTTGCCTGCAGGCGAAAGGAGCGACGCAGCGGACATGCGACGCCATATCCGTGCTGGAGCAGCATGGCGATCGCCGTGGCCAAGAGCAGGAGGCAGCCCGTCGAGACGGCGGGAGTACCCGGGGTCCGGGCGGTTCTCGAGAGCGGATGGGCAGCGATCACGATGGCGATGCATGCAGCTCAACGCCCGTACAGTCGCCACTGGTAGAATCTTCATCGCGACCGCCGTGCTGGAGATTGAGGCAGTAGAGGGGCACGGTGTTCAACTAAAGGGGCGCCGCCAAATCCGCCGCGCAACGTGGCCTCCCGCGCAGGTCCGAGATGGAGGCGCGGAGAGGAAATATCCTCGCGGGAAGATCGTCGGGCCCGAGAGCCGGGCTCGCGGCCCGGAGCGTGAGATCATCGCATGCGAGGCGGCGGGTGAAGGCCATCCGATGTCCCGGTTGTGGAGATGGAGCTGGACGGCCGAGGCCTCCACGGTCGAGCGGGGCGAGCACACTCGTGGGCGATGACTGATGGGTCCGAGGGAGATGCCAGTTCTCCTTCTGACGCCGCCGGGGTCCGGTCCGAAGAGACCAGTGACTCGGCTGGACGATCCCGAGCCTCGCTCGGTGCTTGCGCTCCGATTTTGCCTGTCTTGTATGAAGAGAGACATTTGTATATGTATATGATCATGTTTATATTTTCGTACCTTTGCTTGTATTCGGGGCCCCGTGTCCAGGAACGCCGAGTACCGGGTGCCATCCGATAGTGAGGGCCAGTAGCCGCGAACAGCCGTAGAGCCCGAGACCGCTATCCGGGCCCTGGTGTAGCCGCCTGCCCCGGGAGCTAGGTCCCCGGGGCAGCGGACGCGATGGTTGCCCGCCCCGGGGACTCGGCCCCCGGGGCCGCGAGCAACCATACGCGAGCCTGGTGGAGCGATTAAGTCTGTAGGTTCGACCCCTCCCGTCTTCCGGTCGGGGGCCCTCCGTGCCCCCGGGCGTCGTTGCCCAGGGAGCGCGCGAGGCGCGAGAACAGACTTTTGACTGTCGGAACAGATATGGGCCCGGGACCAGGGCCCCGGCTGTAAAATGGTGGATATGTGCCCGGGACCCGGAGGCCCGGGCCGGGAATATGGAATGAATCGGGACAACTTCCCCGGACCCGCACTCGCCAAGGCGATGCTGTCCGAGTAATCGTACCCCACCTGGTTGTGAACATGTTGAGGAAGCCGTGGTGGTTCGCGAGGAGGCGCGGGAAGCCGTGGCCAAGACCGCTGCAGCGGAGGCAGGGTTCCTCGACCGCGGCGAGCACCTCGTAGAGCCGATAACCGACGAGGCATCCGAGGGAGACGGCAGTCGCCTTCGAACACCGCCCGGGGATCGGCCCCTGCCGCCCCGGGAGCTCGGCTCCCGAGGGCAGAGAGCTTGGTAGTCACCCGCCCTGGGAACTCGGTCCTCGATGACCGCGAGCAACTGAGCGGGAGTCTTCCGGGCCTGGGGGCCCTCCTTGCCCCCGAGCGCTACCGGCCCCGGCAGCGCAGCAAGGCCGCGGGGAAAGACTGCTATACAGAGAAAAAATACGAAAAGATGCCCCGCGTGGTTAGTATGGCCATCGTGCTACGCTCGTACCTTTTGACTCGCTGGGAGCCCCTCGGGAACCGACCTTGATGGGGCACGGGGTCGCCAGGCACTGGCAGATTCCACTTTGCCCCCGAGGCCGAGGAGAACGAAACACAAGGCCATACAAACGGGGGAAGAATAGAAATTGAGCAATATTTAAAGTCGGATAAGATTACGTATCTGGATGTTGAAGAGGGCGGCAAGGCCCCGGGAGCACAACCCCGGGACCGGGAGTGCTGTCAGCCCCTGGGAATGCTGAGCCCCGGGAACGCTGAGTACCAGGCGCCTCCGCCACGAGCCGCCGTAGCGCCCAAGTCCCTTCCGGGGCTTGGGGTAGATGCCTGCCCCGAGAGCCCGGCCACGAGGGGGGGCGAGCGACTGAGCGCGAGCCTTGCGGAAACGGTTAGGTCCGTAGGTTCGACCCCTTCCGTCTTCCGGATCCGGGGGCCCTCCGTGTCCCCGGGAACAGCGAGCCCACGGGGACAGATCGCTCGACCGTGCCTGGGGTCGTCAGCTAGCGAAACACCGGCGCCTCGGCGCTGGTGTCGGGAGGAACTGGCAGGCCGGACACCGTAGCCCGCCCCGGGAATCTAGACTGGCCCGACGGGGGGTTATGCCGGAGACCCTGGAGCATCGGCAGTGCCCGGGGCGCGGTCCACGACCCGGCCATCAGGCCTCGGCGGCCGGGGCTGCGCTAGCTGGACGGGCCCCGGGCCCGCGTCGAGGTTTGGAAAGCCTGCCGGGAATTGGTCTAATCTGCACACGATGAACTGTGAGAGTATTTGGCTCGTTCCTTTCTCCATTCCATGCTACGAATCGTGGCGTCGACTGCCGCCCAAGGGCCTCTTTGTGGTCGCGACCGTGCGGAGAAAAGGATTACGCATAAGTACTTCGCCCCCTACCTCTGGAAAAAACCGAGCCCAAAGCCAACCAGGCGGGACACCGCAAGCCGGGGCTTGGATAGTGTCCGGGGTTTAGCAGGAGGGGATACGGTAGCTCGTCGGTAAGGAACTGATGATTACGCGCAAAACCCAGCCATCGCACGGGCGCGGCCCGATGATGTCCCCTAGGCGGAGAGACCGCGACGAACGCAACACACGGAAAAAGACAAAGGGCACGAGACCGGGAAGGATATTAAAAAAATGTTGTTTAGTAAAGTGAATATACATGGTAGTGGCCCCCGACCAGCGCTGAAATTTGAAGAAATCCGGCGCTGGCCTGAGCACACCGCAACTTACAGGATGTATTTACGGATGATCATGGCGATGATGCTTGATATTCTAGGGATTGGGAAGCGGGGTCCCAATCCTCCTGGCCCAGGCTTACCGAGCCTGGTCGGGAGACACCGATCACCAGGAAGGGGCCTTCCCGCGGGGGGAAGGTTTATTTCTTTCCGGCCCGTGTGAGGACACGGCGGAGGACAAAGTCCCCGACCTAGAGTGATCGGGCCCCAACCTTACGCTGATGACAGCGCTTGAGGCTTTTGCTATACGGAGCGAAGCACGCCGCTGTCGGTGACGATTCGACGTGATGTAGTATTGTGGAGTACCTCGCGGACGAAGTACCCCCGGCTTTTGTTGTGTGCGCCCCTACCCCGGCCTGAGGGGGGCCGGGAGCACGGGCTTAGCTCCCTCGGGAGGGAGCGAGCTCTCATGGCTGGGGACATATATGTGCCCAGGACCCGAGGGCCCCGGACTGAAATATGGTTGATATGTGCCGGGATCCGGGGGCCCGGGTGTAACGCCCAGAAATTCGCACCGAAATTCTGAACATTAATGTGTAATAAATCCCTGCCCAGGAAAGCCAGGGTACACAAACCAAGTTGCCATACAGAGTGTCTTACAAACAGAGTAAACTGTATATTACATAAATGCAGCGGAAAAAGGTAAAACGAAGTCTATAAACATCTGGCCAAACAGCCGCTTCCCCACGCTGGCTTGTGGCAAGTACGGGAAGTTGCCCAAGTGGTTCCCGCGAACCGGTCCTTAATTGCCATGGGTGTGACAAGCAAAACCATACACCCACAGCCCACCATTTAGGTCAAAATTTTAGGAATTTAACAACAGCCTATCCAAGGTTCCATTTTTCCGACATTGAGTCGAGTCATATAAAAGAAATAGTATTTAATTCCCATGTGAGCTATGTTGCTAAGCATGGCTAAGCATTCCTAAGAATTGTAAACTAGTCACATTATTATCCAGGTGACAAGGATTTAGTTATCAAGACTAAGGCTAAATCCTAACATTGTATAGGCAATACCAATCCACATGAATTATTAAAATAATGCAGTTTATTTAAGTAAACAAAGCAATTTAGCGAAAAATGGGTACAAATTGATCAAAGTATCAGTGCGACTTGCCTTGCTCCGGCTCAAGGTATTCGGCTACGATCTCGAAAAACACAGGAGAATTACCGGCGTCGGATTCTACAACAAACAATGCATAAACAATTAAAACAGTACATGGGGCAATCAAACATGGGCTAAAAGTATTTTTAATGGATTCTTGGCATTTTTCTGGATTTAATGAAATTTGAATGGACTTAATCAGAGTTTGTATGAAATAGTTATGATTTATTGAAGTTTTACTGCTATTTTCAGTGTAAATATAATTAACCAGCGATTTAATGCGCATTAACCGATTTAAGACATCACCCGAGAGGGAGGCGACGGCGCACAGAGGCGGGCGCACCACGTGGCGCCACCGCGGGCAACCACGTGGGCGAGCGAGCGGGCGGCCCCGATCTGCCACCCGGCAGATCGGACGGCCCCGGGGAGCGGCGGCCGAAGCCAGCCGTCCTGAGCGGGAGGCGGCGGCGCACACGCGACCCGATGGTCGCCGGCGGCAACCACCCGGCGCGGCGACGACCACACGAAGGGGCGGAATGGAACAGGAAAACGGAGGGGGTTCTCATCGGCGGCTCGCGGCGGCGAGCGACGGCGCGAAGACGGCGGCGGCGACGAAGAAGCGGCGGCGGCTTCGGGACGACGTCGGCAACGAAGCTCCGACGGCAGGGAAGGGCAAGAGGCGGTTACCGAGGCATCCTGGAGGATGAGGAGGACGGAAGAGGAGTTAGGGCGAAGAATGGAGACGCGGCGCGGCGGGAATCACCGGCCGGAAAGGAGGCGAAGGGCCGATACTCACCTAGCGCGCGGGCGAGGCGGTCCGGCGAGCTTCGGCTTCAACGGAGTGGCGGCCGAGGTGCGGCGCGGCGCGGCGGAGGTGCTGGCGGTGGCGGAGTAGCCTGGCGGCGTCCGGAACGGCGGCGAGCGGCGGCCGGAGGCGGCGAAAAACGGTGGAGCTCGGGTGCGCGGTGGCGACGCGGTTCTGGGGCACTGGAAAGCTCGGCGTGTTGGGGAAAAGACGGAGGAGAGGGTGGAGATGGTTTTTATACAGTCGTCCGGGAGAGATCGAGGCCGAACGGCTCCAATCGTGCACAGGAGAGTGGGCGGCGGCGTGGGCATCGTGTGCGAGATTCTCGGGAGAGAGGGGACGTGGACGCCGGAGAACTCGGGGGAGTGGGGCGGACCCGGTCCGCAACCGTTTGAACGAGTGGAGAGCGCGGGGGATGAGGCGGGAGGCGGCGGCGGATCGGACGGCTCCGGGTAATTTCCCTTCCGCCCGATTCGAACGGAGGAGGAAGATGATGCTGACAGGTGGGCCCAGCCTGTCAGCGAGAGGTGCGTGGGCGCGGGTGCGAGCGAGGGCTCGGGCGCGGGCGCGGGCGCGAGGGCGCGGGAGCGCGAGGGCGAGGGCGCGGCCGCGGGGGCACGGGCGCGAGGGCGCGGGAACGGGTACGGGCGCGAGCACGAGTGCGGGCGCGGGCGTGGGGGGCGAGGGCGCGAGGAGGAAAAGGCCGGGGAGGGGAACCGGCCTGCGGCACAGTGCTGGGCCGGCGGCCCAGCGATGGAGAAAAAGAGGAAACAGAGAGAAACAGAAGGGAAAAGAAAAGGAAAAAGATTTCCAGGACGATTTAAATTCCGATAAGCGTATTTGATTTATCAAAAATAGTTCCTGTGCTCTGTAAATTCCACTAAAAATCCAGTTAATGTATTTTGGCACAGAGAATACAAGAAAAATATTCCCGGCCACGATAATTTATTGTCGATGTTTTACACCGGCAATAAATATATGGGGCCACTCGGCGGATGGAAACTCGGTGGATTGCAAAGGAACACAGAAGGATTTTATACTGGTTCAGGCCCTCGATGTGAGGTAATACCCTACGTCCAGTTTATATGTATTCCTTTGAGGATATACGGTGGTAGTTCTGAATGAACCTGTATGGCCGTGTGCTTCTATGAGCTCTTCTCGTGATTGCCCTCAGGGGGCGCCCTGCCTCCCCTTATATACTGGGGGACCGGGTTACAAGGTAGGAGTCCCCATCGGATTATGACTAGGAGATCTCCCCTTAGAGATATAACATACCCGACTAGGACTGTATATTCCTTTCCATACAAGGTGAAGTCTGCCGAATCTAGCTATATCTCTAATTACAAGGCTAGGCCCATCCTCTATCCGAGTGGCCCATATGCTTGTCATGAGGTACCCGGGGCACATGGCACCCACAGTAGCCCCCGAGACCTTCATAGTTGAGTCACAGCTGATGCCGAGTGCTCATCCTCCACGGTGAAGATCGCCCGAGTGCGTTGCTCCCGAGTACTCTTTGTTCGAGTGTGTCTTCTTCCCGAGTCCTGCTTCATGTCAGCTGGCAACGAGGCTATGAAGGGCTCCGTGTAGATGTATGAATAGTGTGCGCCGAATAGGCGCACCTATTAGGTGTAGCCCCCGACTTTGTGCTTAATTGTGAAAACAATTAAACATGAAGTCAAAGATCTTTAACCTTGTAGTCTTTCCCGAGTAGATTACTACTGGTACATGAGACTCTTCGGTATCATGTCAACCGGAATATGATTTATAGTCTTGCCGAGTAGGATGCTACTCGTATATGGGACTCTTCAGCGTCATGTCAGCTGGAAAGGGGGTGTTTATAGTCTTTCCCGAGTAGTATACTACTCGAAAATTAGACTCGTCGGCATCATGTCAGCCGGAAAAGGTGTTTATAGTCTTTCCCGAGTGGCGTCCCATTCGGAAGTTAGACTCTTCCGCATCATGTCAGCGGGAATGAGAATTTTATAGTCTCTCCCGAGTAGTGCACTACTCGAAAGTTAGACTCTTCAGCGTCATGTCGGCTGGAGTAATTGTGCTCACGGCAACTGGTGGCCGCGCAATATAGGCCGAAGTACCACTGTAATGAAAAATAAATCCATTACGTGGTTAGGTGTACTCGAGAGAGATACCTGTAATCTCCAATTTCAATGAAGACAGCGTTGTGATCCTTGTAAGGATGTAATCCTCGAGACCTGGCGGATAAGACAGATACCCAAACATATATGTTTAGCAATAAGGCTCTCATGAAGCATATCGTTTACTCATCGGCTCCTGTTAGTAGCACCAGCCGCTATAATTTCAAACTCAGCCTGCGGGCGGCCCACATGGAGACATGCTACGTAGAACTCATATCTTGGTGGCTTTGCTACCAAATAAGCCGGCCTGAGCCGACCTATCCAGCATAGCTCTAGGGAAGTTCATCATCCATCGCATGTCAGGATGAGTTTTTGGTGTTGTAACCGCAATCAGCCAGAGAAATCCTTATTCCAAAAGCCTTTCCGACCTTACGTTCTGGATGCAAACTGGTTGCCACATGTACCCGAGTTAGGTATGTTGCAGGATCTGCTTGCCCTCCTCAGGTGTGACGCAGTGCATGAGAACTCCGGATGCGCTTTGACGATGTAAGTCTTCTCTGACTTGGGAAAAGCCGAACAAGGTACCGAACCTTGCCATTAGCAGAGGGTTCGGCTGGTGACCCTCATGGGCGTACCTATCCAACAGAGTTATAGCCAAGCTAGGCACCCGAATCTTGCATTAGCATAGGATTCGGCTGGCACCCTCATGGGGCGTACCCAACCTGACAGAGTGCGGCCAAATAAGGTACCGAACCTAGCATTAGCGTAGGATTCGGCTGGCGACCCTCATGGGCGTACCTACTTAGCCGAGTGGTACACAGCCCCGACTGGCGCCGGGGCCGATTGTTAGCTCCCATGGAGCGTAGTCGGGGAAGATGACGTCCCGACTGGCGCAAGTACTCGGTAAAGTAGCCCTCATGGAGCATCCCGAGTGTATTTCTTTTTTTTTTTAATTTTTTTTTTTTTTTTTTTTTTTTTATGTTTTTTTTATTTTTTTGTATTTTCTTTTAGGCAGACTTGTCCAGCCCCCGAGCGTAGGAGATAGGCTCGAAGCCCTGAGTTCCTGTACACGCATATCCGGAGCTGGGCCTGCAATATAAAAAATATCGATGAGTAGCATCTGATGATGAAATAATCACCCGATAAAATGTATTTTACAATGTATGTAAATACGTGTTCTTCCTCTTTTTGATACTTAATTTCCTCGAGTAGTTGACCCCTTACGTTTAAGCACTCTGCCCGACTAGTCATAGCCCTAGCGTCGGGGAGTTGGCTCATGGCTCTTTCCCAGGCACGCGTTTTTGGGTGACTTGAGTTCGTCTTACATGGAGCAGAGTTTCACGGATCGAGATTTAGGTGCTACTCGAGTACTTTTGTAATCATTTAAGAGCAAAAAAAGGAAAAAAGTAAATGCGCAGCTTGTACACCTTTAGGTGTAAGCGGCTGTGGCACTAGCAAGGCCGAGTGAGGAGATGTTTATCAGAAAGCGACTTACTGTTCGGTATTTGGGCATCAGTGGGGATCCATCCTCGTGTTTGAGCTTGTGAGCCCCCGAGCATGTCACTTGTTGTTCTGATAATCCTCAGTTGTTTGAAGGTCGAAGCGGTTGTGACGACTGCCACAATGAGCCGTCTGACTTGCGTTTGCGATTCCCCAGCTTTAGTCGGGACCGCTCTTGTGGCGGTGTCGTCCCGTTTCTTCTGTCAGGGTGATTTGTCATCGAGGGTCCTCGGCACAGCATGGGCCGAGTCGGCGTACTTGTTTGCATGTCGAAGGGCCTTGACAGAAGTTGGAGGCTCCGCGTGAATTTGTCGATGGACGAGGGTGTCTTTGACTCCTTTTCGAAAAGGGGCGGCATGAGACCTCATCCTTGACGTTTGCGGATTGAGTTCTTCTTTCTCAGAAACCTCTTGATGAAGTCACGAAGGACTCGTTCTTTCGTTGATGCAACTGATAATAAGTCGTCCGGACTCGAGATGGCCTCTCGTATGTTCCCTGGAAGTTGGCGATGAAGCGTTTCCGGAGTCTCCCCAGGAGTCGATTGATTGCGTTGGGAAGTTCCTACTAGCCATGTCCTCGCTGTAGTCGGCTCTAAAGCGACTGGAGGTAGTTAGCCATGAGATTTACATGGATGTTCCCCCACCCGCAACTGCTCGAATCGCAGAGGTGTAGACCGTGAGCCAGGACTCGGATAGTCTTTGCGTCGTATTTGTTGATGCCTGTAGGCTTGAAACTGACGGCCAGTCGACCCTTGTTGTAGTCCTGAGTGAAGGCCGGTACTCCCCCGTCGTCTTCATAGGACTCCGACCTCGACAGCGGCGAAACGTGTGGAGGGGGCGATGCTTCGTTCGTCGTCTTCCACGCTTTGGCGTTGCTCGATCTTCCTTCGTTTCGGCGCCGAGCATTAATGTCTTGCAAGGTCGCGCCGCAGTCGTCTCGGAGGGTCCTGCTGTCCCGACGGTCGCTTCGACGTCGCCGGTTGTTGTGGTTGCCGAGTGACGTCTGGACTGACTCCCGCGTGCTCGCCACTGACTAACGGGCTCGGCTCGCTTTGAGGTGGATGAGACTGCCGCTGGGGAAGTTGATTGACTGGTCAGTACGAGTGTGTTGCCCGACTGTTGGTGCTGCTGACATGCGGCAGCGGTAAGCATGGCTTTTATCCTTGTGATCGTCGGGGTGGCCTGGTGATCAGGCCCGACCTGGACCGTGTCCAGTAGGGTTACGGCTGCCACGACGTTCTGCTGTGCGTGACGAAGACGTTGTGGTCGCCGACTTTTGTTTGGAGGGTTTGTTGCTGAGCGGTTCGCCCAGCCCTGCGTAGGCCGTCGTTGTGGGCGTGCAGGCGTCTTGTTTCTTCCTCCTGTTGTTCTCGCAGACGGCAGGCCTCCTCCTCTTGTTTTTCGTGTAGTCGGCGTGATTCCTGAGTAGGAGTAGAGCCTTTGGATGCCATGAAGATTTCTCGTGGCGGAGTGAAGCTTGCCGAGCTGGTATCCGACTTGGAGTCGGAATCCGACTGGGAGTCGTAGTCCGACTGAGAGTCGTAGTCGGAATAGTTGATGGGGGTGATTGTAACTCCGACCTCCCTAGATCCGATCTCAAGCGGCTCGGAGCCGTATCCGAGTCGAACTCCAGGGGATCGGGTTTGCCGCGTCGGATGTAGATTGTAGATATCCGCGGCGTCGCCGAGTCCGAACGGGAAGTTGACGATCTCTTCCCTTCTCGGCCCGATCTCGGCTGGCTCAGAACCGAGTCCGAGTCGAACACTGGAAGGAAGAGTTGTCCCTGGACTCGGGCGTATTGGAGATCGCCGCAGCATGTCGTCGAAGATTGCCGCAGCGTCATGTGGGCCGACTGGCGCGGAGTCAGCTGGTTCCTCGGCCGGTTGGATCGGGTCCGTGTCGGCCGGGGTGAGATTGCCGATCTGGTCGGCGATGAAGTCAAGGCTTCTGAATGCGATTGTATCTCTGGGGGGGAGTTTGCCGCCGTCGACTTCGGTTGCTGGATCCATCGAGCTTGTAGATGTAGATCGCGCCGAAGCCCCTACCTGGCGCGCCAACTGTCGATGTTTTACACCGGCAATAAATATATGGGGCCACTCGGCGGATGGAAACTCGGTGGATTGCAAAGGAACACAGAAGGATTTTATACTGGTTCAGGCCCTCGATGTGAGGTAATACCCTACGTCCAGTTTATATGTATTCCTTTGAGGATATACGGTGGTAGTTCTGATGAACTGTATGGCCGTGTGCTTCTATGAGCTCTTCTCGTGATTGCCCTCAGGGGGCGCCCTGCCTCCCCTTATATACTGGGGGACCGGGTTACAAGGTAGGAGTCCCCATCGGATTATGACTAGGAGATCTCCCCTTAGAGATATAACATACCCGACTAGGACTGTATATTCCTTTCCATACAAGGTGAAGTCTGCCGAATCTAGCTATATCTCTAATTACAAGGCTAGGCCCATCCTCTATCCGAGTGGCCCATATGCTTGTCATGAGGTACCCGGGGCACATGGCACCCACATTTATTATCTTGCATTTTACACCATCAATTAATTTCTCTATCCTTTTTAAATTTATTTTCTTGGGTATTTTTCACAGGTAATATTTAGTGTGGCTAATCTCAGGGTGTGACACCGGGCTTGGATATGGTATGTATCGGGGCGACTTCCCCGGAACCGCTCTCGCCAAGGCGAAGCTGTCCGGGTAATCACGCCCCATCTGGGTATGAAAATGTTGAGGCTGTTCCGGGCGCCGCGTTCCTAGGCCTGCACCCGCCTTGGAGAGGCGGCCCTGGTTCGGGCTCCGTAGTGCCGGGCCCGGGAGGCAGATCTCGAGACACGCCCTCGTCGGGCAAGGGAGCCCGGGACTCGGGGGCCTGGCTGGAATGTGGTTTGATATGTGCCGGGATCCGGAGGCCCGGGCTTGGATATGTATCTGGACGACTTTCCCGGACTTGCTCTCGCCAGGGCGAATCTGTCCGGGTAATCGCGCCCTGTTGATGTTGTTCCGGGTGCCGCGTCCAAGACATGCACTCGCCTTGGCGAGGCCGTCCGGTTTCGGGCTTCCTGGTGGCGCCGGGCTCGGTGCCACGGCCAGCAATCCGCGCATGATGGCTTGAAGCCACGGCGCGAGGAGCGGGGGTGCGCCCCGCCACCGAGGGTAGCGAGAACGTTCTCGGGTTCTTGGAACTCGAGAGGTTGCCCCGGATCGGGAGCCGGATTCGGATCGTCCGCCTAAGGATCGGACAGTCCGAACCCCTGCGATCGGATCGTCCGACGAGGGATCAGACCGTCCGAAGCGCGACAATCGGACCGTCCGCCGAGGGTCCGGACCGTCCGAATCCCGACGATCGGACCGTCCGTCTAGGGACCGGACCGCCCGAAGCCCGACGATCGGACCGTCCGCCAAGGGATCGGACCGTCCGAATCACCTCGATTGGGCTTGGCCTGCTACTGCTCCTGCCGGAACTTCTTGACGCGCTCGGCCAACTTCTGGACGACGCGGCACTCCGTGAGGTCGTGCCGGTCCGTCTGGTGGAAGGCGCACCACCCCCAGGCTATCGCCGGCTTGATACGCTCGGCCATCTTCTGGACGGCGCGGCACTCCGTGATGTCGTGTCGGTCCATCTGGTGGAAGGCGCACCACCCCCGGGCTAATGCCGGTGGCGGCGGCGCACGTGCGGCCCTTTGCCGCTTGCCGCCATCATCATCCCCGTAGGCAACGTCGCCCCGGGGGCTGCCCGCCGCAGCCAAGGCGAAGTTCTTGGCGGCCGCCTTGGCCTTCTGGCGCTTCCTCCTGTTCCGCCGTGACGCGGAACGTGAGAGCTCGCCGTCCTCTCCAGGGCCCTTGTCGGGGGCCTCGGGAGGCGCGGGAGCGTCAGCGCGCCCCTCGCGCTGCCGCTCGTTTGTGACACTGTCGGTCGGAGGTGCGGCGTGAGGCACCGCGCTCCGGGCTTGGTTGTGCTCCGGGGCGGGGGGCCGGTCCGCGCTAGACGTCGCGCTCCCGGCCCCTGCGCTGTTGTCGGCGGTGTCCTGGCGACAGGCCGCGGCTGCCAGGTCGGCGACTTCATTGAGCCACCGCCGCTCTAGGCCTCCGCCTCCAGTGAATGCCGGAGGGTGGCGCAAGACGGCTTCCACTGCTAGGAGGGCTCCCTGCGGCGACGCGGACTGGAAATCGAGATGTCCTCCTGCCATGGAGTGTGCCGGCGTTGGAGACGCCGGCGGGCCGCCTGGAAGAGAAACTCCCCCTACCTAGTGCGCCAGCTGTCGGAGGATGGAACTCCAACCGCAGGGAGTCTGGAGACCCCCCTTTTGAGGTTCGGCCAGGGGAGTAGCTTACAGGCAGCTTGCGGTGTCGGGTTGATATGTGCTCGGGCCCGGGGACCCGAGCTGAGAGACGATCGGCGGAGAGAATGGCACACAAGGGAGACAGGAGGAAGTAGACAGGTTTGGGCCGCCCGGAGGCGTAATACCCTACTCCTGTGTGTTTTGCTATGTGGGGGATGAATATGGTATGCTGTTACAAGGTGAACCTAGGAGCTCGGGAGCTAGCCCAGGAAGGAATTAGAGGTGCTCAGAGGCCCAGAAAGAGTCCGAGCGAGAGAGTGCTTCCACTAGCGCCCCCCTGCTGTTTGGCTTGGATCCTCCTTTTATAGGCTAAGGGGAGTCCACAATGCTGAGTACACAGTCTGAGAGATGATCTGTCCTCGTCGCACGCACGCGGCTGCCTGCCGCGCCTGGAGGAACGTCTAGCCGCCCACGTCCGCCTGCTGAGCTCACGCCGTGGTAGGTCTGCTGCATGCGGCTAAGTCATCGAGACGTGCGGATGTGACGGCGCACGCCGTCGCTGCCCACCGAAGTCAAAAGGTCTCTGACCGCACATCTTGCTGCAAGCGGCTGGTCTGGTCGTGTTGTCCAGGGGGGGCCATCATGAGATGCCCACGCGTGGCGGAGCAGGCGATAGGGGCGACAGGCCCTGTCGTCTCGTCATTAATGCTGGTAGTTGGAGAGTTGGTCCGCTGCGTTCCTCGAGTCAGTCGACACCCAGGACCGAGTCAGTCGGCACTCGGCACCCAGGACCGGGGAGCAGGGCGATCGGCACCCGGGAGCGGGCAATTGGCACCCGGGGCCGAGCCAGTCAGTCGGCACCCGGGAGCGGTCCACACCCGGGTCCGGGGCGATCGGCACCCGGGGCCGAGTCAGTCAGTCGGCAGCCGGGAGCAGGGAGATCGGCACCCGGGAGCAGGACAATCGGCACCCGGGACCGGGGGCCGAGCCTGTGGTTCCCAGGACCGGGGGGCGTACCCGGGGAAGGGTACCCGAGTCGGGACGGCGCCCGGACTCCAGGTACTTAGAGGGAAGAGGCCGTAGTCGGCCGTCACCGGTGCAAAATGTGGCCCCGGAGGAGCTGACGTGGCAAAGGACCCACGCGACCCCGGGTATGTGGGACCCCTATCCCGTTTCGCCGACACATTCGCTATAAGAAATGCTATTACTCCAATCTTTTTGCTTATGCTGATTATAAGCCGTAGCGGCTTATTAACGATTAAAAAATAATTTATAGATAAACCTTATATATATATGTCATTAGCGATTTAAAAGTCAATGCTAAAAAATAAACTTCGATGATGAAAAAGCCTCAAAATCAAGTTTTAAAATTCAAAATTTTGTAGTCGTGCTATATATTTTAGGAATGTCTACTGCACTTGTGGATGATAATAAATAATCTATACATAAGTAATGTTAATAACCTTTTCAATCATTATAAATAATGCTTATTAAATGAATACAATATAATGTATTTAAAGAATAAATATACCTATGGATCTTTTAATGGTTATTAAAAAATTCAATGAATCATCATCAATTAATTTTACTTCATCACTCCATAATCTGATTATTCTACCCTTTTTGGTGCATGACTGCATATATACGTACGTGCACCGTGTTGGTGCTTGTGTTCGTGATGTTCCTGGACGCAGGGAGTGGCAGTGAGTGGCCAGCGGCCAAGGCCGCGGCAGCATCATTTTCGCCGCGCCATGTTTCTCCCTCCGTTTGGTCTGCAAATGGGCTAAACCGAACAGGCTGTAGAGCTTCTGGGCCAAACATTGGAGGATGCGGACTAGGTTGGATGCTGCCGTCGGATGTGGAAGGAACGGCGATGCGGCGCTGGACGATGTAGAGGATCTCGTTCCTCGGGGGATGGGAGCAGAGGCTGGGGCGCGGGCCGGTGGGCGGACGAGCCGATCCTAGCCGTTCGCTCAAACCGATCAGACGGCGCGCGGGTGGATGCACGAGAGGACGCGGAATCCGCCTGCCTCCCAGCGCTCGCGGGCGACGTAGACATCCCCAGAAGCGAACACTTGTACTATGCAAAACGCTGTGGTGCGAGATAGAGGGGTGACCTAGCAGCTTAGCTTTGCCTGCGCGCATGTACGGCAACGCTCAACTTAAAACCGTTAGTGGTTTACTTTGGCTCAAGATCGACTCACTGCCTCCTATGATATGGAATGTAATTTTAATCAAAGCAACACATAAAGATCTAGGAACTGAAAGACACCATCACCATGCATGCATTAACTGAGAGGAATTATTAAGAAAGCACAATAGAAGAACGAACTAAACCCAAAGCGACGCAGAGATCGAGGAAGCTAGCACAGCTTAACGTACGGCTACAACAAAGTGCAGCTATTAACAACACGTGGGTGCATGCTGGGTGATTTCTAAACACGTACTAGAATAAGCTTAATTAAGTCCTCATGGAACCAATGGAGGAGCTAATTAAGCTAGATAGATAGCTAAGCTAGTGCGCCGCCGCGATGAGTTATGGTGCGGGGGACGGGGGCCGCAGCGTAGTCGATCGAAATCGGTGATGGCGGCGTGGGCACGGGTCCATGGTCAGACGGGGTTGGGATGGTAGGCAGGTGACGGTTCGGACGGTCAAGCTGACGAGGAGGGGGCGGTGTAGATGCATCGCCCGTCGCCGCCGTGGCTGAAGGAGGCGCACCGGCTCCGGCTGCACATGCACAACCAAACCATGCAATAAAGTAAGAGATAGCACACATGCATTTTGATCTTCATTTTGGCGACGAGATTAGATCAGTTAGTGACGCGACGCACCTACGCAGAGGGGATCGCACGATGCCGCTGCGGCCGTGACGCGCGGCTGCTCCCCGACGGCCGGGTGCTCCGCCGTGACGGCGCGCCCAGGCTGCTGCTCTCCGGTGCTGCCGGCCAGGAGACCAGCGACGAGGACTAGGACTAGCAGGAGGAAGCGGCGCTCCATGGGCATCTCACAGGAAGTACTCCTAAGGATTAAGTCTGTGTGTATGTATGCAAGGGGATAGCCGGTGTAGCCAAGTAGGGGAAAACGCATGTATATATAGAGAGGAAGCTGCTAGTAGGCTGGTAGCAGGAAACGCATGTATATATATGTGGTTAATTTACAGCTTTTCAACCGCGGTGGATTGATCAGATTTCTAACCGCCTCTGCTCTGCTGCTCCTCGTGGCTCAACGAGCATGAAGTAGTTTCAGAAATGCTGAGAGTGAGTACACAGCGGAGAATCCCATGTTCAGAAAATTAAGCCTAAGGGGACCAGCCGGATGCTCATTTGGGTAAGTAGCTCACAGCTTCATTGCATGGATTGCAAACACATTATGCATTTTGCTTCTCAATTTGTTTCCTGCAAAGAAAATATTGAAACCGTCAAGGATATGATGCTTCTGATTCTGGAAGAGTACTTGTTTGTTTCATGAGCTGTGACTGTGTGAGCCCTCCTGGCCTGGGCCATGAATAACTATTGACCAAGCGATCGATCGATAGTGAGATCAAACATTGAATATACGGCAAAGCTCAAATCAGGGTTCTAGGATCCGATTGGAAAAAAATTTCGGGCTCCACCGAAATGGACGAAATTTGCCGAAACCAACAAAAAACAGGAACTGTCATATGGAATTTAATTTTAACCTAGCCTGCTTATCTTGGCTGAAGCCTCACCACGGCCTGTCATATGGGATTTAATTTTAACCAAACCAACACATAAACAGGAACTGACAGAGATACCATGAATGCATTTACTCATGAGAGGGATCACTAAGCAAGCACATTCAATAGAAGAACGAACTAAACAAAACGCTACGTAGAGAGGAGGCACAACACAACGGCTGCACCGCAACAAAGTGCAGCTAATAACAACGAACACGTACGTGGATGCATGCTGGGTGATTTCTAAGCACGTAGAATAAGCTAAGTCCTCGCGAAATCAATGGAGGAGCAAAGCTAGCTAGCTAAGCTATCTAGCGCGCCGCCATCGCGACGAGTAGCATGGCGGAGAAGACGACGCCGGCGGTGGTGGTGGCGCGGAGGAGCGAGCAGGCCGGCGGTGCCGCGCCCGGCGTGGGCACGGGTTCGTGGCCAGACGGAGATCGGTGAGTAGTCAGGCCACTGTCCGGACGGTCAAGCTGACGAGGAGGGGTCGTTGGAGACGCATTGCCGCCCGTCGCCGCCGCCACTCCGGCTGCATGCATGCACGCACAACCAAACCATGCAGATGCAGTAAGAGAGAGCACACGTTTTGAGCGTCATTAATTTGGTGATGAGTTAGATCAGTACTAGTGTGACGCAACTCACCTACGCAGAGGGGGTGGTCGTGCCCCGCGGCTGCTCTCCGGCGGTGGCCGCCGTGGTGCCAAGGCGGACGGCCGCCGGGTGCTCCACTATGGCGGTGCGGCGAGTCTGCTGCTCGCCGGCGGTGGTGACGGCCAGGAGGGCAGCGAGGAGGAGGACTAGGAGGAAGCTAGCGGCGCTTCATAGGCGTGAGGGTAGTAAGGAAAGGCTGTAAGATCGAGTGAATATGTCAGAGGGTTAGATTTTTTAGATAATGGGAATGGGTAACCAAACGGGGGAAATGTTTATATTTATAGAGAGGAAGAGATAGATGCACTTGATAGTGAAGTGGCAACGGGTGTGTGGTTGTCTAGTGTTTTTTTTTTATTTATAGAGAGGAAGCTGCTGGTAGCTGAACTTTGTTGCATGCTCGGATGCTCCTGTACTCTACCTATTAAGCCCAATCTGGTTAGGCTATCCAATTGACTAGATCGAATAGACCTAGCGTATTTTTAGAGTTTTATGGGAGTGACCATGTGTCAGGTGACTGAAAATAATCGAAGCTCTCACTCACTTTTTTTTTAACCGTTAGATCTAAAATCATAGTTGAAGACAATTTTTTAAAAAACAATCCAAGGGTTCACAGTGTTGATGGAGAGTTAACAAAAAAACAGTCACTTGAGGAATAGCAATCCCTGAGTTGGGTGCATCTGGTTCCCTAGGTGATGTCTAGCCCGTATCATTGGATCTGATCTAACTAGGCCTGTCGTGAACATGCCTCGTATAGTCGTATTGTTGATATGTTTGTCGGTGTATTTGGCATAGCCATGCACCTTGGAGCCAGGGTTTGCAATTTCTTTTTTGAAATTTTGGTCTCCCCGGCAGGAAACGATTTCGTCCAAAATTTTTAATTTTATGTGAATTTAGCAATATTTATTCAAATTTGGCCAAATTTTGTCCAAAAATTCAAATTATTTCGGACCAAAATTTTCAAATTTTTCATAATTTCGGTTTTTTCAGTCCCCTCAAAATTTTTGGCTTTCCTAAATTGTTTCTTATTTTTACAGAGAGATCTTTCTAAATTATTAACCCTATTTAGGGTCAACACAATACCTCTCCTTTGGACGACGCTCATGAGGAAAGGTCGCTAGCTTCCATATAAAGACAATAGAATTGACGTTTTTGGTGCATTCAACCTATGTATCATTAAATGATCTTGGAGATATGTGCATGCAAGAAAAGGGCGTGTGAGTGATACGATGCAAATTAAACGTATATGACGCTGATGGAGTAAAATTAGACTTACTACGGTGCTTAAAAATCTTATGAGCCATTGATTGGTTCGAATCTAACGATTTAGAACACAAGGTATTTATAAAAAGGAACTTAAAAGTGTGATCCAGGTATTTACTTGAAAAATTGGTGGAAGGTTAAATAGGAAATTTGGCACATATTATCACGTTAAAGAATAAAGGCAAATAAATAAAGAGACGTCACGAGTTCTCGCCGGCGTTTAGATTGTCAAAGAATCAAGGGCAACGACCAAGCGATTACAGGGGAGTTTTAGATCAATTACAAAAGTATAAAGCAAGTAAGTTTTTTCGCTTGTATAAAACAACGTAAATTTATTAGTACTGGTTATTGATTAATCGTGAACTTAGTACGTGATTCACCTGTAATTACCGATGATTGTTGATAGATTCAGAGAAGTAACGCCAGGTAATAAATTGATCAGCAATACAATGTACACACGCGGCAACGGATCAATCAAGTGAACATGGAGTATGTTAAAAAACATGCGAACAGGCAAATGGGAAACAAAGAGATGTTAATGAGGGTAAACGGTTAAATAAAAGCTGGGTTCTTGGACCTTCGTTCTAAAAACATTTAGGATCAACGGGGAAATTATTAAACAACCGATCACAAGCGGAGAAGAGGCATGGCCGACACCGAGCAGGACCGTGATTAAGTTACCGGTCAAAACTTACCTCAGGTTTAAGTTATTTTTTATTTCTAATTTACCCTCTATGGGATGTGGGAGGTACAGGGGTGTCTTCCAAGCACCGTAAAAGATCTGGTAAAACTAACTATTATTAGCTCCCTAAAGCTCGGCGGTACGTACGTTTCATCGACCGATCAAGATAATCTGATCCTGCCTCTGCATGCAAACCAAATTAAGCATCCAAAGCAGCCTCCTCTATTTCTTCTCGTCCATATCACTACGCATGAAGTTCTTGACTGATTCTAGATAGCTAGGAGCGTCATCATCGATCAGAGCCGTGTGACCTTGATTGATTGTTGATTTGTTTCTAAAGAGAGACATGCTTAGTGTTCTTCCTCCTCCTCAAGATACCCCAATTCCTCCATTGTTCTCTTCCATCATCTGACCAGCGCCAGCGCGTCCTGAAAGTTCAATTAACTCGATCGAGTGGCAGCGAGCAGCTTCAAATCGATTGAGAATTAATCGATTGAATCCGGGTGGTGTATGGGATTGAAAGGGAGAGCTGATCTGCACATGGAGGAAATCTCAAGAAGACGCAAGGGAATTTCCGGGGGCTTAAGCTTGATGATTGGCATATCAGCATTGTTGCTATTGGCCAAAGGTGTCGAGATGGTGCCTGTCATTAAGTCTATAAAGGTGATCTATGTTGTCTCCGAGAATTAATAATCTGCGCAAATATTACTCTCTTCAATTTATTCAGAGCATGCATGATACAGAGCTCTTGTTTGTGATAATTGATTGAGATTGGATGGATAATTGAGGGTGGTTCTATCGATGGACAGAGTGAAGATGGCGATATCATTGACTGTGTTGATATCTACAAGCAGCCTGCTTTTGATCACCCCCTCCTCAAAAACCACAGAATCAAGGTACGCCTTCTGATCCGGTCTAGAATGAATGAATGAATCTTAAATGTTTTGTGCATCCTCCGTCTAATTTCAATTGTTGGTAAATAAGGTACACCGTTTTTCATACATTTCCCCTGCAAGCATCACTTTGGATTTCCGGCATCTTTCTTACATATAGCTACCATGAATCACTCTATCTTATCTTCTTTTGCTAGATGCAACCAACAGGAAGCTTTTCTTCAACCAGCAGGACCAATAATGCGACCAATGGAACTGAGGTTCATCAAGTATGGCACAAGAGTGGGAAATGTCCCAATGGAACTATCCCCATCAGAAGGTCATCTCAACACGCAATTTACCTGCATAGCTCAGCGACAGATGAACAACCAAACAGATCATGCTCAGTAATACATGTAATTATTAATCACATATGCATCTCATCTATTGATGTTATATTCTCGCTCCAGTTTTTAATGTTTGACGTTGTTAACTTTTGGATATAAGTTTGATTATTCGTTTTCTTTAAAAATTTTATACAAATATGTAAAATATAAGATATGCTTAAAGTACCTTTAATGATAAAATAAATCACAATAAAATAAATAATAATTATATAATTTTTAAAATAAGACGAATGGTCCAACGTATTGTTTAAAAGTTAATGACGTCAAATATTAAAAACTGAAGAAAGTGTATCACAGTTTAACTGATGTTATATGAACTAACTGTAGATACTCTGCACATTTAATTGCTTGAGAATATTTGATGTGGTTCTTGTACGTGGTTTAATTAGCATGCAGGAATTCAGGCGGATGGACATGTACTAGGAGCAAGAGCAGACATCAATATATGGCGACTACGTAGGGTTATGAAGGATGAGTGGAGCTTGAACTCGGTCAAAATCATCAGCAGCATGGATTCTTTCATTCAATATGGTTGGATGGTAAGCATCAGCAGTATGTAGAATCATGTATTCTTTCATCATCAGTACACTAATTTGTTGACTAGTTATGTTTTTATTGCATGGAAAATGCACACGCACACCACATTTACATATCCGTGAGTCCGTCTCCTAACACACGTTGAAAGAGACAGAGACTAGTGTCACATCCCTAGTCTTACTAAATTTCTATTGAAAGCCCACTCACATGTTCATAATATTCGTAGACACTAAGATTTGAATTTTGGTGGGTAGAGTCATGCACCCACATGTCCACCACCCCGCTACCAGTGCTTCTTCTTGTTGACTAGTTTATGGTTCACAACTACTGATTGAAAGGAAGAAATTAAGAGACAAGCCAGTTAAAATTAGGGCGAAAGTAATATATCATTATGTTTATGTTCTTACGGATGATGTTTCAGATGTCTTCAATTGACCTAAGATGATGCACCCACCACCCATCTCATGGGGCGAGTCCCCGCCACTGGAGCCACCACACAAGCCTCCTCGCATGCCTCCCCTAGAATCCCGTACACGGCCACCCAGTACACACCGCATACCCCGCTGCCTTCCACCATCGCCAAGTCACTCCGCTTCAAACCAACATCGATGCCAACAGATCTGGATCTGACAACAGAGGCGAAGAGAAGTTCGAAGGCAGATCCAATCCTACTGGTGCCCTCCCAAGGGTGAGACCCAAGCTCCCCAAGGTGATTTCCCCCGCTACAACACCCTGTAGGTGTGACCGATGCCGGAGTTACTGCTCCCCAACAACTGGACTACTCAACATTAGTGGCGACCTCATCCAAGATTCAAATCATTCATCGGCCTAAGCTCAAATCAATCATCACAGTGCCTACCCCCATGAAGAAGCAGGGAAAGAGATCAAATATTGCCCATGTCTGAGTGAAGGCCTACTGCCATAGGCCATCATCGCCTCCCTCTGACATCCGCTCAAACCTCTAAATTCAACGGCACATAAAGGCACCTCCCATTAGAAGTTATAGCCAAGTGATTCAACATCCTCTCCATGGTGCCGAAGGATGGAAGCAAATACTCCCTTCGTCTCAAAAAAACCAACTTCTGCACTTCAAACTTTGTCATAAAATAAATCAACTTCTATCCTTTTACTTACCCTTGATCCATAAATCAAGAAATTTTATTTCTTTAATGTCACTCACCTATCCACCCCACGAATACTATTTTTCTATTAATAAGAGGCATTTTGGTCATTTATATTCCTTCTTAATTTTTTTTTGGAAATCTTGGCTTTTTTTTTTGGGAGAGATGAAGTACTCCCTAGGCATTGGTGGCAATGGGACTTGCCTTCAAGGCGGTAGGCAGCGCACCGCTCAAGATCAGTGAAAGCTACTACGATATCCATATGCACATGCTAGCTACTCTCTCTCAAAAGGGTTAACTCCTGGAGGTCTGCTGCTCCTGCCTCGATCTAGACAACGGCTTCTTATTTGATTTTCTCCGTTGTGGTGGCCAGGTGTTCTGCTATGTGCTAAACAATCCTAACATTTCGTTCTTCCATATCTCCTGTGTCACTAGGATTACTAGTGTTTTCAATGGTTTCTTGGGCATGCCCAGAGTGGATAGCAGAAATCGCCACCACGCTTCCATTGTTTCGAAGGTTGCCCATTGTTGCATTTGGAGATCGATCCACTTGTGTTCCAATGCTGGGTTGCTACCTAGTCTGTTGGAGATCCTGCATTTGGCAAGTATATGAATTGCAGACTCTGGCTCCATCATGCACAGTGGGCAAAAGACGCTGGTGGACAAAAGAACGAAATGCCAGGATTTTTCAGCACATAGCAGCAACACTGGCCACCATAATGGGGGAAATCAAACAAGAAGCCGGGCTTGGATCAAGACAGGAGTGATAAAGCTACAGGAGTTAACCCTTTTGAGAGAGAGTAGCTAGCATGTGTATTTTACGGGCAGGGTCCTTTTATCCCTGCACTGTATAGTTCTTTCGTTTTGGTTGTTGTTTTACCTCGTACACAAGGCAAAGCTTTTGGCATTGCTTAAAAAAATCAAGGGAAATTAATGACAGATAGCTTGTTCTTATGTTTCAGGCAAGCCCTTTCATATATGGAGATGACAGTAAAACAAGGCTTTTTATTCGCTCGGTGGTACGTACAATATAAAACTAAACTTTTTTACTCCTTTTTCCATTTATATATTTTTTGCGAGACGATAATGTTGTTTGTGTGTATGATCAAACCCATATTGCCGCCATATATATTTTGTTACCCTACAAAATAATAAATAATAGTATGGTATATATATGCAGGATCGACGTAGTGGGCGTGATTGCTTCAACTTGATGTGCCCTGGCTTCATCCAAGTCTCCAGCCATCTCGCACTGGGTGCAACCCTGACGCCCTTGTCCAAGTACATGGGTGTGCAGTACGATATTTCCTTCCAAATCCACAAGGTAACGTATGGTGATCGAACTAAGCATTATTTGTCGCAAATTATCAGCGCAGGTCACTTTTTAACGGAAATCATTGAAATTAACTGAATTTAGTTGATCATGATTATCGAGCTTTTTATTAGATAATGTAAATCTTCGGTCTCTGCCAACAGGCATATAGACAATAAGTATTTGTGTTAATAAAAGAACAAAATGTCGAGTGATGGGAGAAGTCCCTAGCGCCTCTTAAAAGATGACCAGCTGAATTAAAAAGCTAACATAAATCACATATATTCTAGCAAGTAATTCTATAGATACTGCACCATCCAAAACGGAATAAAAGACCCTTGGCTATTAATTTCAAAAGTATAGCACTACTGCCTATAATATCCTACTCGTCCTATTATAGCATTAAAGACCAATAATAGAGTCAGCTAGTAGACATGAAGATAATCTGCATAGGATTAGCCAATTTTTTATTATCAAAAACTATGTCATTTCGATAACACCAAATCGACCAACATAGTGCATAGCCCTAAATAAAACTAATTTTTTTGGACCTGGGCGCCCCCCATAAGTCAATTTCCAAATATATTTTTGGCACTACTAGGAGGGAGAATATTGAAAAGCAAAGAAGACATGTCACAAAGCAAATCGGGCTATGTGACATTAAAAAAAGGTGGTCTCTTGCGCATTAAAAAACAAATTGTTTATCACTCCACAATTTATTTTCGCAAGATTATACTTTGTTAGGATTACTTTCTTATGAAAGAACCACATAAATACTTTGATTTTTGGTGGCACATTCAACTCCCATAAGATCCTCTTGCGGATCTTCTCAATAGAGTTCATGATCGCATTATACATTGAGTGAACCGAAAATTTGCCATTTTATGTATGGACCAAATAAAACAATCTTTTTCATTTGACAGTGTTATATTAGCTAGTCACCGTATCAAATCATCCCACTCGATTAGCTTGCGACCAACAATTACCTATCTAAACGAGATATTTAATGGTTTGTACTCATAACATCTGTCAAAGAATAGTGTTTTTTTTGAGTCACGTTATATAAAGAAGGATATCGAGCTTTTTGTGATCATCTTTTTTATCGAGCTTTCTTCAAAATTATTTTTTTTATTTTTTTGAAGTGGAAATTGTTTTTTATGATTTATTATATTTTTCTCTATCATTTGAAACTGTTTTTGTTAATGAGTTAATGAGCCGAGTCGAGAACAACTTTTGTTCAAAATTAAATAATTTTTATTTTAAAAGAAAAACTAAATCAATTAGAATAATTTTGAACTGAGCCACTGAGGCAGCTAAACGAGCATTTTTTCTTTGCCACCCTATTCATATGGTGCAGGATTCCAAGACCGGGAGCTGGTGGGCTCTGTACAACGGGGCGGCGCTGGGGTACTGGCCGCCGGAGTCGCTGCCGGCGTCGTTCCATGGCCTGTCGGCGTGGTGGGGCGGCGAGGTCTGCGACAAGCGGGTCGACGGCGCCGGCAACCAGACGAGTACGATGATGGGGAACGGCCGATACATCCTCGGGGGGCGTGGCACGTGCGTCTACGTCAGCGGCATGGAGGTGATGGACACCACCCGGCGGCGGCGGTGGATGGCGCCGCCGGCGCACTGCGTCCGCCAGAGCTCGGTGTACTACGTCGTCTCGACGTACAAGAAGTACAACGCGTCGGACGGCATGCTCTCCGCCTACTACGGTGGGCCCGGCATGCGAAGGCCGGTATTTTATGATCGGCGTCCGGTGCCTCATTCACGAATGGGTCATTCACGAAGTCCCAGTCCAAGGGAGGATCCATACAAGATTACCAGCTCGCTTAGTTTTTCACTACTACGTGACAGTCGATTCCTACAGGATATATAAACGTTCATACATCGTTTTGGATAATATTACTGCTCAAACATGGGTATCTGGCAATTAGCTTGTTACTAGAAGAGTTGGGTCTTAAGAATATTTCGATGACATGATACCACTTTGAAGCACAAAGCACTGTGCACTATAAGAGTTGGAATTGACTTATTTCTGTCTGTGGGCTTGTGTTATTTTCTGGTTTTCCGTAAGTACGCTTTCTGAACTGTTAAAATAGTGTATTTTTTAAAAAAATTTTATTTAAAAATATTTTTAAAAAATCAAATAGATCCATTTTTAAGTTTTTAATAATTAATACTTAATTAATTACTTGCTAATGATGTTTCTCGTTTTGTTTAGGCAAAAGAACAACCCAACGCAGCCTTAGGGACCGTTCGAAACTGCCCCTTGGAGTGAAAACTCCTCTCGTTTTCCGTGAGCATACATTTCAAAGTGCTTAACAGTGTGTTTTTTATAAAAATTTTCTATATAGAAGTTGTTTTAAAAAATCATATTAATCTATTTTTCAAGTTTACAATAGCTAATACTCAATTAATTATATGCTAATGACTCACCATATTTTACGTGATTTTTTTCTTTCTCCTTTTCCCTTACCTCCAAACTAAGCCTTAGTCAATAACAAGCTGCATGCTGTAGAGATTTTTCATCGGCAAATGTTGGCCCATATCTTTATATACTTCGGTTGGCCTATCAACACTGGGCCTACACATGCAACATTAACATGGGCTTGGCCCCTTGGCTACACACACATTCTACTGCAGACCCGAGGAACTGCTGTCTCTTAAACATATTTAGTTAGGACTTAGGGGGTGCTTACACAGCCCATCTAAAATAATTCACACATTAATCCTAGGCTAATTCCAATGTGAAATTTCTTATTAATACCTGAAAAATGAAAAGAATGGGGGCATTTACAATTATTTCAGTCCTTTTTCCAGAGGCCACCTGCAGGAAAACCCGTCTTTTTTTTTTTCTGACAGCACTTTGCATACTCTTGAAACTGTCTTATAAAGAACCTATCGTTTCATATATGTTATAGATTGTCATTTCGGCACACACTTGATATCGAGTTTAACAAACGCTTGGCGTGTGTAATTAATCATTGATGAACTCTACTTATATATACACACCCCATTTACTGGCGTTTCGCGTTGAGCTGCTGTAATTACCATTTGCTGGTGTTCAAAGAACGATATGATGAAGGCGATCTCATGGATTACGGCTGGCCTATTCGTCTTCGTCTTGATGCTGTTTCTAATCGACGTTGCAGGGCCTACGCCACGGGCCATCAAGTCAATAAAGGTTAATTACGTCCGTTTTATTGTTTTTAGTTTTGCAATAAGCATCTTTCATTCTTTCAGAACAAACATACAAATAAATCCAGCTTGTACTGTGTTAGACCGAAGACGGCGATATTGCCGACTGCATCGACATTTATCAACAGCCGGCCTTCAAAAATCCTCGTCTTGAAAACCACAAGATAACTAAGGTAATATATATATACTTATAATTTTTACATGTTTGATTTGAATTTTTCACTCTATATTTCTCGGTTTCATACAATTGGCTAACATATCTCCTGCAATTGTTATATATCACATATTTCTTTGTTTAGTCGATCCTCCTGATATGTCTTTCGATTTTGTTATTATAAATCGATTGAGTAAATAAGGAAAGGTTGTGTCTATATATACTTTATATTACTATCAATCTAATCATTATGTTAAGTCAATCTATCCAACAATAAGCATATATATTCTACAACTTTTTATCTGATTAATTTCTGGATTAGTGCTTGCTAGATGCGACGGGGCAATTTGCCTTCATCCGGACGAGGAAAAACGGTTCGACAAGCATGGCTAAAGAATGGGAGATGTCCCAATAGATCTATAGCAGTTAGAAGAAGGGCCACACAACAATCTCAGCTCGAGATTGACGCCACGTACACGCGTCCAACAAACAGTTGCAACATCGAGGTATATTTATTTACTATTACTGTTATGTCTCCGTTTCAAATTATTTTATCCTAAGTCAACTATATATCTTTAACCAATAACTTCTACTTATATATCTTTGACCAATAACTTCTAGAAATTTATATGGTTTAGTGTCATAAGGTCTATATTTTTAGATTCACCACAAGAAATACTTTTATAATATGTAATTTGTATGTTGTTATAATATACAAATTTATAAAAATTTATGGTTAAGTATAAAAATGTTAGACTCATGACAAAAGCAGAACGATAAATAATTTAAAATAGAGCGAGTAAATATTAATTTATTTTGTTCATTCGTGCACATTTAAGTTAGCCCAAATCTTTTTTTTTTCAGATAATAGATATAAAATCCGACCTCTATATCCGAAAGATAATAGATATAAAATCCGACCTCGTGGGTGTACACAACAGCCAAGCCGGTTCCTATTGCTGTTTCTGTACTACGAACTCACGTCTTGTTCCTGTTGATTCCTATGTGTGCTAATGCATTGCAATCAATCTATTATTATCATGTGTTGAGTCATCTCCGCTTTCCCTTAGAGTAGCTTGAGTCACGAAAAAACTCTCATTTTGCAAATCATGCAAGTAGGTACATAGATAGTAGTTCTGTATTGGACGCGCCTACACCACGTGCTTTCCCGATAGGCCTAACAAGTACGTGTGCCTAAAATAAAAAGTAACGGCGCGCGCATTGGAAAAACGCCCGCCCACGCCATCCCCGATTGCGCGCGCGCCGGGTGTGCCGGGTTCACCGCACCATGCACGAAAATGAGTGGGCCCCATGTGGCCCGCGCTAGTGAGGCCTACCCTGCGCCCATCTGCATCAGGACCCAGCCACGAACCCAGCTCTCCCCACCTCGCGGCAAGCACAATGATATGTGTCACCATTGATAGGAGGTTCAGAAAACAGAAGAAAAAAAGAGGAATCAGGGAGGAGGAGCAGGAAGAACAAGGAAGAGAAGAAGAAGAAGAGAAGAGAGGAGGAAAATTCAATCGAGAAAAATTGAGAGATCAAACCTGGTTAGGTCAAAGTTCTCTAAAAGAAGAGAGGGCAGATCCAACTAGACATGTATATTTACATCACCAGAAATTCACACAACATTTGTCTTGGTTTTTCTTTTCAACTAAGCTACACGTTCCTTTTCTTCTCTTGTACCTCCTAAAAAACTGAACCAAAAGCATGACAATCACCCCTTCATCATCTTCTCTTCTGGTACTTCATCATAAGTAAAAACAAACAAGAAAAAAGGCATAAGTACTGCTCAAAGAGAAGTTAAATCTGAGAAACAGATGTGAAAATAGAAAAGTTACTTCCTGGAGAACTTTAAGTTACTTCCAGAAATAATGTAGTTACTTCTAGGAAGTATTGAAGTGATATCCCAAAAAATAGGTACACAAAATTACTTCTAGTTAAGATTAAAGTTACTTCCATGGGAGATTAAATTTACTTCCAAAAAAATATTTACACATAGTTGCTTCCAAGAAAAAATGTAAAAGTTATTTCAAAAGAATTATTAAATCTACTTCCTTGAAAATACATTGTGTACATATTTGTTATGATAATATGTATTGTGATCATCATGTGAAATAAATGTATTTTGTACCTTTATGTGACATTGAGTGTCCTAAATATTCCTTCTACTTCTTATCTGATACTGCATAAAAAGGAAAAAATTGGCATAAATATTGGTCAATATGCATCTTATAAACAGAATACTAAAAAAAATAACTCAGTAAAGTTGTTGCATAAGTTGATCTCAAGAAGGTACCATAAATATAATTCTATACTAAAAGTTATATCTGTGGTATGTATTATCTACATTGTCATGATGTGTAAGTTACATATTCAAATTGTACAGAATAAGTTCATGCAGCCTGTGTGTCACACCTTGAGATTTTTCCCCTTAATAGAGCCACACAAAATATACTAAAGAAAATACCCAAAGAAATTATTTAGATAGGGCAATGGAAATTAATTAATGGTGAAAATACAAAATATCAATCTACCATGGCTGGGAGTATTTTTCTTGTATTCCTCTTGCCAAAATACACTAACAAAATTTTTATTAGAATTTTTAGAACACTAGAAGTATTTTTAATAAATCAAAATGTGTTATGAGAATCAAAATTGTCCTGGAAATTGCCTTTTCCTTTTCCTCTTCTCTTTTTTCCCTTTATCTCCTAGGCCGTGGCCCGCTCCTGTTCTGGCCTGCCCCGCAGCCCACGCGCGCCCGCACGTCTCTCTCCCTCATTGCCACAAGGGCCCGCTAACATGTGGGATCAGGGCCCCACATGTCAGCTTCGTCCCTAACCTCCGGCTGAATCGACCGAAGGGGATCGAGTCGCCCCGCGCGTTGGATTGCGCCCGTTCCCACTCCCTCGCGCCTCGGCCCGTGGTTCAAAACGAGCGGACTGAGTCCCCGCCTGTTTCCCCCACCTTCTCCGTCCCTCTCGCCCACTTCCACGTGCGGATTTCACTCCACTACCATCGGCCACCATTCCACAATTTCACGAAATTCACAAGCCACGGCCATGATCACCCATTGCCGCTCCTATTTAAACGCTCCCTGTGCCCCTCCGCTCCTTTTCCCTCAAATGCCCAAGCTCCCTGTGCACCCTAACCCCTCGAGCACCGTGAACCCGAGCCGCCGCTGCGTTTCGTCGATTCCAGCCGAGCACTGCCGCCGTTGCCGCCGCCGCTGCGCTTGCCCCTCGGCACTGTCGGCTTCGCCGCACTCCAAATCGCCTAGGCCGCCACCCTCATGAGCCTGATCGCCAACGGAGCCCCGTTCTCACCGTCGTCCCTTTCGGTAAGTGCCGCCCACCGTTCTTTGGCCGTGGAATTCCACCGATTCATTTGAGCATTTCCTCCCCAAACCCCTCCTACATCTCCGCCATGACAACTTGAACCCTGTTCATCCTTCCGCCGTCATCGATCGCCGTCGGAATGCCCTTGTCATCGTCCTCCTGAACTGCTACGCCGCTTGTCGCCTCGGTTCACTGTTGTTCGTTGCCGTCCCGTCGTCGCCACCCCTCGGTGAGCACCCCGTCGGGTTCCCCATCTTCTCCGCCGTTCGCCACTGCCTTCCGCCGTGCCAGATGGTCGCCGGTGGCGACCATCAGGCCGTGCAACTCGCTGCAGCTCAGCCGCGCCGGCGGGGCTCTGCCACTTTTGTTCCTGGCCGTACAATCTACCTCGGGGTAGATCGGGCCCGGCCGTGTGGCGCCCGTGCCTCGCCATGTGGGCACCACCTCGGCGCCGCATCGGTTCCCCCATCCGCCGTGGCTGCCACGTCGACAGCCACTTGGCGCTGTTGCTCCTAGCCACGGTGGACGCAGTCCACCGTGCGCCGCTCTCCCGTGGGTCTCTAACCCGTGGGCCTCGCTTGTTGGCCCCAGTTCCCTGGTCGGCTAACGCCATAAATCCCTGTTTAATGGGCAATAATTCATTTAGGGTTTATTTTTGTATAGGAAAACACAGAGAACCTTTAAAAATTCATAACTAATTCATACGAGCTCCGATGAATTTTATTCAAATTTCATTAAATCCTTAAAAATGCCAAGAATCCATTAAAAATATTTTTAGCTCATGTTGCAGTGGTCACGTGCACTATTTTTAATTGGCCGTGCTTTGGTTGCTTTAGAAACCGACGTGCTCGACCCTTCCATGTACTACAAGATTGTTGTAGAGTTTGCAGAGCCGGAGCAAGGCAAGTTACATCGTGTTCTTGATCAGTTTTGCACCTAATTTATGCCAAATGCTTTATTTATTTAAATAACCTTGCGTGTTTTTATTATTTCATGTGGTCTAGGAATATAACCTATTTGTATTTAGATGAATGCCTTAAGGCCCCGTTTGGTAGGGATTCTCAAAGACGATTCTCAGTCGAATCTACTGGAGTTGAGCCAAACATGCAAAAATCCCTCCGCTCCCCACCCGAATCGATCCGCTGTGATTCCGTTTTTTACGTGCGACCAGAGAATCGGGCATTTTGTGGCTTCTTGTGGGAATCCAACGAACCACATCTGAAAATCCCCACAATATTTCGTAAAAACTACCCACCTGTCACTGGGTATACCCCTCCATCCCATCCCCATCCAACCGAGGAGTCGAGGAGACTCACCTCGCCCTAGACTTGGGGATCCAGACGACGTCGCCGCCGTCGGGACTCTAGTGCTGCCGCTGCCGCCGGTCTCTAGTCCGCCGTGCCCATCGGGCCCCCGCCGCACCGACGCCCCTGCGCCGACCCAACGTCCTCGGGGCCGCGCTGACGCCATCGGACCCCACCGCACCGACGCGCTCGGGACCGTGCCGACCCAACGCCCTCTGGGCCTGCCGCGTCGACGCCCTCAAACCCCCACAGCGCTGACGCCCTCAGGGCCGCGCCGACCCGACGCCCTCGAGGCCCGCCGCGCCGACTCCCTCGGGGCCGCGCCGCGCCGACGCCATCCGCTGCCGCCGCCAGTCTCCAGCACTACCGCAGGTAGCTCTCAGCCAAGCATTTGAGGAATGGATGAGTACTTGTGCATACTGTGCTCGATATTTTTTAAGTTGTGCTTCACTATACATGTTGGATGAGTACTTGTGTATACTATGCTTGATATTTTTTAGTTGTGCTTCTGGCACTGTACATGTTGGATGAATACTTGTGCACACTGTGCTCGATGCACTGTACATTGTGCTCGATATTTTTAGTTGGATACACTATCACTTGACTGTATCCATTAGTACCGTATCCATTAGTTGGAGACCAAGACTAGCTCACTTCACTATATTTTATCCATGGATACTGTACTAGTTCCATTCATATTTTAGTACATTGTGCTCGATATTTTAGTTGGAGACCAGCTCAATATATATTTTAGTACTATACTCGATGGACGTCAAGGCAGATAATATATTTTCTAGTACTCATATTAGTTGGAGACCAGTTCAGAGAAGAGACATATATATTTTACTACTGTACTCGATATTAGTACTGTTACTGCCTATATAAATTAGATCTGAAATTAGACAATATATATACACACACATGGGGCACAGTGATTAATGTGAAATTTATTTGTTGTGCATTTGGTGCAAATAAACCGATGGCTGTGCATTTGATGTCTTTGCATGTGTTTCATTTTATAAGTACTACAGATGGCAACAACTTTAGTAGAGGAAAACCAAGGTACAAATAATGCTAAATGGATAGATGAGAACACTAGGATAGTTTGTGAGTTGTTCTTGGAACAAGTTAACGCAGGGAATCGCTCTAATACCCATTTGAACAAGGTCGGGTATGATAATGTAATTGCAAAATTTGAAGATAAGACTGGTTTACGCTATCAAAAGCTTCAGTTCAAGAACAAATGGGGCAAGCTGAAGAGTGAGTATAATCTATGGAAGAAATTGGTAGGTAGAGAGACTGGGTTAGGTTGGGATCAATCTAAGGGTATCATTGTTGCATCTGATGATTGGTGGGCAAAAGCAAAGAAGGTAAACTACTGTCTTGTGTTCATATCAAGTTGTTAACCATGATTTGTAAATGTTATTCTAAATATTACATTGGTGTTTCTATAGTATTTGCCAGGTTGTCAGAAGTTCAAGTTAAGGGGGCTTCAGAATGAAGTTTTACTCCAACATATTTTTGAAGACCTTCGGAACACAGGAAATGATCATTGGAATCCTACTGGGGTAATTTACCTGAGGGTTCAATCCAACCTTCCACTACTATTAATGTTGATGACATACAAGAAGTGAATGAAGGTGATGATGATGATAGTGGTGACAAAGATTTCACTCCTCCTCCTAAGAGAGGTAAGAGAGCTGCTGGTAAGGAGGTCAAGAAACCGAAGACCAGTGGTGGACATTGGTTCTATGAACAAATGACTCGCTTTGTTGACAAATCAGGAGAAATCAGCTACATCTGTTGAGTCTCTTGTTAGGAGGGAGGACACTTCGGGGTGTGCCATCAAAGATGTCATGGCTCTAGTGAAGGAATGTGGTGCTGTTTTTGGAACTAAAGAGCATTTTGTTGCTACTGAGAACTTCACAAAAAAATCTGAGGGAGATGTTCATGACCTTGGATAATGCAGAAGAAAGATTTGCATGGCTCACCATGAAACATAAAGCCAAGGCAGCTAAGTATGCCAAGTAGTGGCCTAGCATGTTAGTGTGTGATGGACAAATATGTTATTTCTATTCATGTGTGTTATTTCAGGATTTATTGTTGTAATAATTATTATACTATCCTTTATTGCAGTTGCTGGTCATGTAATGCGTTAAAGTTCACCATTATTTATTGTATTCCCATCATGCTTTGTGAGTACTTGTTGTTTTCTATATGCACTTAAGTGGCATGATAGTTACCATTTTTTTCATATTTCAGATGTCATCCAGTGAATCTGATGGAAGTGAGACTTCTTGTGAAAGTGATGGTAGTGTTCGAGAGGAAGATGATGAGTTTGCTTTGGAGGTTATACGCCGTCATCAAGCTTTACAAGCCACTGCTTTTTTAACTGCTTGCTTACTTGGACAGTACTATATGACATATTATGATAAGAATGAACCAAAGACATCGCAACTAAGCGGATACGCATGGGTACAAGAGACTCTAAGTACCCCAGGAGAGAGTCACCATATGTTTCGTATGAATAGAGACCTATTTTACAAGCTGCATGACTTATTGGTGAGTACTTATGGTCTCAAATCAACCAATTACATGAACTCTATGGAATCAGTTGCTATTTTTCTATTCATAGTTGGAGGTGATGAGTAAAATAGAAGGGTTCAAAATAGGTTCAAACATTCTGGTGAAACAATTAGCAGAAAATTTGAAGAGGTCTTGTTGAGTGTGATTAGAATGTGCAAGGATTTCATATGTTCAAAAAATCCAAACTACCCAAGAGTACATAGAAGGATTAAGGATGACAAAAGAATATGGCCACATTTCAAAAGGTGCATTGGTGTCATTGATGGGACTCATATCACAGCAAACCCACCACGTGATGATTATGTTAGATACATTGGTAGACACAAGAGTCCTAGTCAGAATGTGATGGCAGTGGTCAATTTCGACACGCGCTTTACATATGCTTTTATTGGACAACCAGGTTGTACACATGACACAAGCGTCCTTTATCATGCATTAGATATTGATAAGGATATATTTCCATATCCCCCACAAGGTATGTTATTGTGTAAATCATGTAGAATTTTCTTCGACTAATTTTCATAGCATATATATATATATATATATATATATATATATATATGACTAAATGCATATATTGTAGGTAAATATTATCTTGTTGATGCTGGCTACACAAATAGACCGGGGTATATGACACCATACAAGGGGCAAAGATACCATGTTCCTAAATGGAGAAGAGGCCCTCCACCAAGTGGTGAGCAAGACTATTTCAACCAGTGTCACTCAAGTGCACGCAATGTCGTTGAGCGCATCTTTGGTGTATGGAAGATGAAATGGCTAATCCTTTTACAGATGCCGACCTATCCAATAGATAAGCAAGAAATGATCGTTGCAGCGACCATGTGCCTTCACAACTTTATACGTCAGAATTGTACATCTGACAAGAATTTCATTAGGTGTGATCGAGATCCAAATTATGTGCCAATTATTCCTGCAAGATATGCAAAATATACGGTCCCTCAAAATGTATCAGATACCTCTACTTCATACTCTAGTGATAGGTCCATGGATAGATTTCGTGATGATCCAGCAAGTGCATTATGGCAATCTAGATGAAAGTTCTCATATAAACTCTGCTTAGTATATTTTTCTTTTGTAACAACTCTCAGAAATATGTAACCATGATATTATGCAAGAACTCAAACTGTGAGTAGACTATTGAAATGGATTGGCTTTTTGGTGCAAATGCATTGAGCTTGTTGTGTTGTTTAACCTTATTTGAAATCTTTTTTTACAAGTAATTGTACAAATATTGGTACATATATATGAGTACTTATAATAATAATTAATATTATATTAAGCTATAGAAAATTTGTACAAATTAAATCTCTTGCTAATACAGGGGTAGTATAGACAATTTATCTGGAAGTCCCCCCATTAGAATCCAGAGCTAATGTTTTTTGCCAAACGCCTAATCATACTGATTATGATTCACTTTAATATCTGATTCAGCAAGAATCAGAATCTTCAGCAAGAATCAGAATCAAAATCACTGAATCACTGAATCAGGAACTCTATCAAACGGGCCCTAAGTTGATGACCATTCCTTTGTAACTTGGGTAACATGATGACTAGGAAATGTTTCTAGGATGTTTAGCCATGCTTAGAATCAATTAGCTCACCTTGGGAATAAATACTCATTATTACATTTATTGTCGGACTATACGTCGGAGGATTGAACTTTGGACATGGTTACTTATACAAATGAAATATGACCTCAATGGTGGGTTGTGGGTGCATGGTTTTGCTGGTCACACCCATGGCAATTAAGGACCGGTTCGTGGGAACCCCTTAAGCAGTTATTCGTACATACCACAAGCCAGCATGGGCAATGACTAGGCTTGTAGCATAGCTTTTCTCTCTCTTAGGCACTGTTGGAGAGAATGGGCGTGATGGAGTTGGGTTGGCTCGGGGTTGAGTTGATCGGCTTCCAGATCCATTGTGGCGCAAGGGGGGTAGCCTGGCCGATATGGTGTGCCCTATCAGCAGGTGCAACCTCAGCATGGTGTGGATAGTTGGGGAGGAGTTGCATGAACGGTCCTGTCACATCCTCTCGCGGGGTGTCGTGGTGGCACGCCAGCACACGCAAACGTATGTGGGGCTATGTGTTGTGGGTACAGTTGTACACCTCTGATAAGAGTTAAAATCTATTCGAATAGCCATGCCCGCGGTTATAGGCGTTTGGTCAAGACTCACCGTGATTAGTCTCACCTTAATAAATTGACTTAAAATATGTGGTAGGGATAGGATGGATGGTTGGGCCTGATCGACATGGTGTAGCGTTGATTAGTGATGAACTAATGCTACTTAATTAAATAACCTTTTATACGTTTGTGAACTACTATTGTTTGCAACTGCTTTTACGCAAATAAATCTTGAGCCTATCTTTGTCTCCCGTGCATTGTGCATAATTACAGGTGTGACTTGTTGAGTACTGTGGGTAGTACTCAGTCTTGCTCTCTCCCTGTGATGGAGTACCTTTCCGACGAGGATTGTCAGGAGGACTAGGCTGGATCCGCCATCGAGCTGCCTGTGGAATGGAAGCCTCCGTGTGGCTAGTTGTTTATAGGCTTTCTTTATCATTTCCCGCTACATTTATGTAAGACATTTTAAATCTATTTGTAAGATGCACTTTGTATGGCAACTTGGTATAGTGTACATTGGTTTTCCTGGAGAAGGATTTAATACATAAAAATGTTCAGAATTCTGGCTGTGAATTTCTGGGCGTTACACTGTGGATATGAACTAATTTGCAATGTCCTATAATGCAGATATGGACCCAGATTCAATGTTTACATGCAATTCAATTGTGATGAAAATATCAGTGAAAATGCATTTCCATTTGAAAGATGCTTCACTTGGTGCAGAATTGGACCTTATTTCCCAATATATTCAAATGATGGCATGATTGATATTCCCCAAGTGAATTATTTCCCAATACTTCTCTTTTCTTCTTTTTTGTCAAAACAATGTATAAAAAAATAAAAACTAGAGTTGTACTTCCTTTTCTGGCATAAATCATTATGCATGTCAAATATTCAATCAACTCTATAAGGAATAAATTGTATTTCTTCTTAGGTAATTTTTTAGCTGGCATGCAAAAAGTAACTCAGTAGTTTTGCACAATGTAACTTAATATATGACTGGAAGTAACTATAATGGGAAATAAATGTAACTTCACTTAACAACACAAGTACCTATTGTGGAAATAAGACAATGGGTGTTCTATAAAGGTGAAACCAGATATTAGTACCTGAATAGATTGCCCATGCCTATTTTTGCCAATGAAAGATGCACAAGGCATGTTCATTCAGATTGTATAAACAAAAAAATGGCAGAGAAGTATAGAAAACTAATCCTATTATGCCACATATATTATGTTTAGAAAAGAACGCATAATGTACAGTAAGTATGCAGAGGATGTTATTTTCATATAAGAAGGATATAAAAAAAGTTCATTCAGAATGTGAAACAGAAATGGCAGAGATGTAATATTCAAGCAAGCATGGTGCGAAAAAGTGTATTCACAAAGAAAAACACTTATACCTGAGATGTATAATAGAAAAAATTTGCAAAAAAGAGTACAATCAGAGTGTGCAAAAACTAAACATGTTCATTCATATCATTAGGCACATTTGAATTGACAAAACTCTTGAAATTAAAACCACTTCCAAACAACGGGATTTCTCCATGCTCCACGATTGGCTGAAGCTAAAAGTTCAACACAATAGTTCAAAAAGGGACAAAATAACAAAAAGAGGAAAAATGAATTTGTATGAAAATAAAAAAACTAAAAACATACCGATAAGGCACCAAAATTGCCATCTTGCAATGTATCCAACTGTATAGCTTTGTTGATCATATTATTTGTTTAAACAGTGGCTCGGTACCCTTCCCTCTGCACATTTATATTTTCGATGTGAAGTGAATCCAAGTACAATATCTCAAAAAGAAAAATTTAATAAAAATTAAATCTACATGTACAGCATAGCATGTACACACATGTAAAATGCAATATAGGGACATTCAATAAAGTTTCAGAAAAGTAATTTGTGCACAAGCAAATTGTAGAACATATACAAAAAGAATGTAATTTTATCACAGATAGGATTAAAAAAAGAAGTAAATTATACATAGACAGAATATATAACAGTTATGATAGAGATGTAACTTTCACACAAACTGGATGTGAAACAAGTATATTCAGTGCAGAAAACTTTAGGAACTTACCATGATGTACAGAAGGCAGTATTTTTGCAGGACTTGACTTGTTTTTAGAAGACATAACTTTTTACATGATTGAAATCACAAACTTGCACCAATTGAGATCTTTGATCTTCGACACATGAACCACAGACGGATAGCATCTAGGGCTGACTGTTGTCGCAATAATTGGTGCTAAAACAGAAGACATGGCATAAATGATCCAAAGCCACACATACTTGTCATCAGAAGATTTCATCATATGTAATATTTCTCCAATAGTAGAGGGTGACGGGGAGTTCCTATCTTCAATTCCCATGTTAGTGAAGACAACTTCTGTGCTGTGTGAATCCAGCTCATAAGGCATATCTATACCTCTTCGAGGGATACCCAAAACTCTCCTCACTGAATCTTCAGTAATCTCTATAACTCCACGTCTAGGGAGAATAAGTTGATTGGTAGCAAGATTAAAGTGCTCTACTACCCACAAGAAAAGGTCAGGGCGAAGCTTTGAACACTTTAACTCCAAAAAACAGGGGAAACCAGCACTATCTATTACGGTCTTCTGATACTTGTCCATGTGAGTATACAATTTAGTAATCTTCATGGGAAAAGCTCTAGTATGCTCTTTCTGCAAGGTAAAACAGTTATGTCGGAGATGTAAGTTTCAAACAACCAGGATATAAGAAAAAATCCATCAGAATGTAAGATAGTTATAAACAGGTTGTATAGTAGACAGATTGTATTAGCAAAGTGAATAATAAATAGACTATAGTACCCTATTTCTAGGCCTTTTTGCAGAAGGCTGCTCTATTTCCTTTACATGATCATCTCCTAGGTCCCTTTTGGTACCACGTCGTGCCACTTGCTTTGTCTTTACAAATGGAACTTCCTTCCTTGACGCTTTATGTGCTTTGGACTTCATTCTAACCATCCTGGTTTGTATAAAAAAAGTAGGGAAAAAAGGGAGAAAAGAAAGTCAATAAATAAACAAAAACACATAAAATGCAACTTATAAATTATTCATTCAAAACTAGTAAAAATGCAAAAATCACATGCTGTCAATGTGCTACATGTAGACCTTTTTACCAACTTTATACAATCAAAACTAGTAAAATGATTTATATGTAGATATATCAACCTAAGTTGCAATTATAAAATGTGACCTGGTTGAAGTTACATTTGAGAACAATATTTCAAAATAGAAAAGTTACTTCTAAACCTACAACTGCCAGATCAGTGGCTGGCGCGTGCTCGGTCTCCCCATAAAGGAGCACATCGTCTGTAACCAAATCCACCACCGAGGCGGCCCCAACATCCGAGCAAAATGTTGCATCCTAAATCCAATGTGTGTTGACTCCTAAACCACACCGTGTACCTCCCAATAGCTCCTGTTCCTTCCAAAACCGACATCATGTACTTCCTGTTCCTCTCAAAATCCATAAAGTGTTCCTCCTAACAGCTCCTCCTCCTCCCAAACCAAATCCCACACAGTATGCTCATTACTAAGACGACCTTGGAAGAGAAAGTAACTTGCTGCTGGCGTCATTGATGCTATACAGGAAGCAGCACAAGGGACCTGCCCCTGGCTGACCACTACCGCCGCCAGTTTAGTCGCTGCCGCGCGTGCTTGGACATCCCACAAACCCTCCCACAAACCCTAACATCCCACAGTGACAAAAACCTAGATACGCGGGATAACTCATCGTGTGACCGCTGGTGCCGTCGCTGCCCAGAGCACCTTAGTACCTTCAGCACTGTGGCCGCCTAGAGCGTGCCTCCACGCCAACCATGCAACCGAGGGGATGGGATGATGGGGAGCGGCTTGGAGAGCTCGATGCCACCGTAGCAGCCACCAGCACCACCACGAAACCAGCAAATCGCCGCCGAGACCACCGCCGTCGACCGATTTGGGAAGAGAGTGGAGAAAATCACAGGGATTTGGGGGAAAAAATCGTTGGATTTGGGAAAGAAATCGCCGCTTTCGCCTTCTCCGGCTCCTTCTTTCTCTCTGAGGCGGCTCTTGAAATTTTGAACAGTAACTGTGGGGTGGCAGCGGTTTCACACAAGATGAGGACGACGTGTCCTGTGCGAGCGGCGGATATGGACGACGCGTGTAGATTCGTCGCTGTGCGCACGCCATAGGGCCAATAAGTGCGCGCGCACCAATTAGATTTAGTGTTCCGTATTTGTTTGCAAACCCCATACATATTCGCGTATAAGTATGTATATGCATGCAGTGTCGCCTACACGTTGAGGTACATGTCGATCTGCAGCACAGCGTTGTTGGTGGTGGCGTTGAAGGAGTGCGTCCTGAGGAGGCCGTACCCGGTGGCGCCGCGGAGCCCGCCGGTGCCGCCGACCACCGGCAGCTCCCTCACGTCGTCGAGGATGGCGTCCCTGGCGAGCACGGCCACGGCGCTCCCCTTGTGCTTCCCCGACGTGAACTCCATGGTGGCGCTCAGCAGCAGCGTCGAGTCCGTCCGCGACACGAACATGTAGAACCCCCGGGCGCGCCCCACGGCGGCGGACGACGCGGCGGTCCCCTCCGTCAGCGGGTCGTCGACGGCGTACAGGTCGCCGAACCGGTTCACGGGGTTGTTCGGCAGGGCCGCCGAGCCCTTTACCACGCGCACCGCCGTCGCCGGGCTTGACGTCGACGCGGTCACCGTGTCGTGCATGTAGAACCGGAGGTGCGTCGTCGTCGTTGCGGCCGCCGCCGAGGCGAGCGCCAGGGCGGTGGCCAGTGCAAGCTGCAGCAGGAGATGCATGGTTTGATATGGCGTGCTCGATCGGTCCATCGAATGATTGATGGATCGAGAGGTTTTTGTAGTGGATTGCACCATTGATAGAGGCAAGAGCAAAGTTAAAGGTGCAAAGCACGCACGTCGGGTGGCTACGAGATGTTGTGTTGCGTGGTCCATCTTGAGGAGTAGGAGAGATCAGTGATCACATCGATGGGGACATGGACATTGGAGGTTAAAGGTACAGTAGCTTTATGATTAGTGCGAATTAAGCAACAAGGGTGTGTCGGGTCTTGTCGAAATCGGAGGTTGGTGATCGATCAATGTATATCGATTGATCGCTGGAGGGAGTCGAGAATAGAGACGCGTGGCAATTCTTCCATCTCATATATTTTCATGTGATGTCGATTCTTTCTGAAAATCTCTCCGTCCTGAGTGGAGAGTGTACGGGATCGATCTAGAGCTGATTCAAGGTCTGTGTCATGCTCTACTCATGCTAGATCAATTGGATCTTCAGAAGCATTCGAGATCAGAAGATCTAGGAGTGTGGTGGACTGTACTGACGATCCCAAATTCCTACTCACCTTACACAATGTTCCGGCCTGTCCATGGCTGTATTCAAAATCCCGGCCCATACTTGTGATTAGATGGACCAGTGTTAAGCCGCATCTAAACGAGCCCTAACTAGGCCAACATAACGCTTAGTCCTTCCCTTGCAGGCCATTTAACTGGAATTTTTTTTATTAATTTACAGAAATATATTTTATTTTGGCTTTTGAAAATTTACACAAATGGACTCCTCCCACCCACTGGGTGGGTTTTTTTTTTAAATAGCAGCCATGTGGTAGAGCGGTTTAGATGACGCGACAATCTTTTGATGGCTGCGCCATGCCATCTATTTGTGTAAATTTCCAAAACAAAAATATATTTATGTAAATAAATAAGAAAATAAAGATAAAAATAAGAGAAATTCTATTTAATTGGGTCATTCATGCCTGTGTCGATGGCTTAGACGGTTTCTCGGCGAAAAAAAGACTATTTTGTCTCTCTTAGCTATAGCTTCAGTTTAATTTCCGTTCCTCAACCGTAAAACCAGATATGGGGGCTCCTTAAAATATCAAAACCGGTTCGTTTTGCCTCTTCAAGAGATTTGGATGACAGTTTCATCTTACGTGGCATGTTGGCTTATATCTTCGTCTAACGTGACGTGTATAGGGTGCTTACATGACATTACAGTTAGCAAAAATAAAAAAATTAAAAATAGATGGACCCATATGTAAATCTCTCAAAAAAAGATTAAATTTCTCAAAACCCTAGGTTTTGGTGCATCCATAATACAAAACCCCAGGTATTACAATTTGTTTTAGGAACCCTAGGTTTTGAGGCAAAATGTTTCAAGAAACCTCAGATTAATATAGGATACTCATATTCCATTGATAGTTTTAGTATATATTCATATTATTAGACTCAAAGTACATATCCCTCGTGTATACTGAATCATCTTCCTCACTCTTACACAACATGATTAAAAAGATGCAACAAAATTCCCACTAATAAAGACACGCTAATTGATTCATATACATAAACAATCTTACTACTGATAACTAGCCCTTGTCAAAAATGCGGCGAATATGTACATATACTCAAAAAATCTCATACTATTTTTTATGATATTATTATGCATAAATATATTAGCCAATCAACAATATACGCTTATACAGTGGGTTTCACAAAACATTTTGCCCCAAAACCTAGGTTCTTGAAACAAATTACAATTATGTGGTTTTGTGTTACGGATGCCCCCAAACCTAGGGTTTTGTAAAATTTGCTTCAGAAAAAATAGAAAAAAATACGGTGAGACCCATGTGATCTTCCTTGGACTTGGTTTGTGTCAGTACGCACTTAGCTGTTAGAATGTGGAAGTAGTCTATTCTATAGTGTACCAACTCAATTCACTTATGACTGTCATCATCATCAAATTCGACGACCCATATCATTTGCGTTGAAACAACGGTTCAGACCACCGCCCCTCCCTGCACGGCAGATCCCCTATCTCCTCCCGAAATTGCCACCCACACCTTACCACCACGCCCCCCCCCCGTGACATCTCCCTGCCCTCCCCCATCCCCGATCACCACCCCGCCCTTCACTCCCTTTCCGACCCGCCGTTGTTAGAAAACCGATCTCCCCGGAGTAGTATGTCCATCTTAACAGGTCGCCGTGCCAATTCACCTCACCGGTGGCCGTTCCCCAGTCCTTCGTTCTCTGGTCTAGATCACCGCTCCCTTCTTGTCTACCCCCGCCTCTGCAGCCCCTCGCGTCGGGTGGATAGGGAACCAGAGTGGTGTTCCCGGCTGCTCTCCATCACCGAAGTCAGAGGCGGAACCCACATCATGCTGCCCTTAGCAGACTCCCTGTCCTCTACTGCGTGACCGATCAGTCTCCTCTGTGCCTCATCGTTGGGCGGGCAGGGAACCAGGGTGGCCCTATCGTGACATGCCCTGGCCGCCTTTGCCATTTCATTTTTTTTGTCACAGGTAGAAGATGATGAAATTAAAGTTCTGTCAAGTTCCTCCTAGGTGATTGTTTTTCTGATGCTCACAGTATAGTACAAACTATGCAAATATCATCGAAGTTGTCATTCGATCAAAGATGTTTGCTTCATATATGTAGATGCCATTTTGTATTCTCGCCTACAAGTTACTAAGACTTGGTCCGGGCATGAAACTGGTAGTAGACCGACGATGAAGGAGTTTGGTTTGCGGGCCTGGCGGCGCCGATGCTTGGGCAGAGCGGATCCGACGGTGGTGACTCACGGGAGCGGCTGATTCGGCTGGAGCCACTTGCGTGGACAACCTTCCGGCGGCGATGACGCGCGGGTTTGCCCATCCGCTTCCCAGCCAAGGAAGCACCTCGGCCATCATCTCCTTCTCCGTCGGCTCAACCGATTTCCAAGTAGCCATCATCATGCAACGATACGTTTGATCCATGTCCATTCACTGGAGAACGGCAATTCCACTGCCATAAAACGAAGTTTTCGTGAGGGTTAGAATACTGTCACGAAAATTTTTTCATGACGGTTCACCCTCACGAAAAATCCCTTACGAATCAGAAGCCGGTCTGTATTTCGTGACGGTGGGTGCTCACCGTCACGAAAAAGAGACTTCCCAGGAGGTTACCCATCCTCTTGTCTAAACACGCTTAACTTCGGAGTTTTAACGGGATCCAGTGCTTCGGTGCTGAAATACTCATGCCATCGGTTGGTCTAGTTCTTTCTTGTCCGAGTAGAGAGGCGATGGCACTGTACATTATTTCGTGAGGAAAAAATTATTTTCGTGGTGGTTTTTGATGCACCGTCATGAAAACAACTATTTTTTGTGTGGTAGTGTGTTAAGCACTGCCACGAAAATATGTTTTCGTGGAGGGCTTTGCTGCACCGTCATGAAAATTACGATTTTCGTGAGAGTGTGTCTAATACTCTCATGAAAATTCAACACTGTTACGAATACTTCGTTTTCTGGTAGTGTTCGCACACCAGATGATGGTCTTGTCTGTCCTGTTGGTGAACCAAATGGAGAAGGTGAAGGCATTTATCCCAACTGGATAGAAGCCGCAAGAGAAGGTGGAATTCGGTGATGCAAGGAACGTATGCTGGTAATCTTTCACTGAGAAAGATGAGCCGGTGTTCAGTGTCAGCTGGGGTAAAGGAGAAGCGCCGAACACCAGAAGAGAGGGGAATGATCAGTTAGAGAAATATTGCCATTTTTTTGCACCTCTCTTGTTTTATATCATTGGCTGGGTGCTACCATATAATCCACAATTGAAGACCGAAGTCTTCCGTTCATTATTTACACATTTCTATTTGGTGATGGATGATAGCTTGGACTAGCTTGTATTCGATGGATTATCTGGTTGAGGGGTATGTGTTTTTTTGTACTGTAGTTAGGCACATACTTTCAGTGCCTTTCCCCCCCCGGAATTTTCCATTGTTTGGTGTCTAACTCAAGTGTGAATCTTGGTGTGGAGTGGCCAATTGACATAAAAAAAAAGGTGAAAGCAGATCTTGCAATGTTGCGGATTGTTGGGTGGCATACCTAGACAAACCAACGCATGTAGCAGATTATTCAATGCATCTGCCCATCGATATAAGTTGTCTCCCTGAATGTAGGATAATGTGGATCCCCTCTCCCTCAGCCATCGCGCTCCTTCGTCGTTGTCGAACTTTCTCCGGCCCTGACATCAAGAGCGGCAAATTGACCACTGTGTGCGACCCAGGCGGCGGCAAGGCGACCCTAGCGGTGGCGAGGTGATCCCGACGGTGGCGAAGAGACCCATTTCGCTCGCTTGCTGAGACGATTACACCAACTTTCTTTGATTGTTTCTAGTACTTATCACACACAACCATGTTCTGCTACATACACAAAATGTGTTTGATGGAATGCTTAGACATGAGACAATATGATCTATTGCAACTTGTAGCTAATTCTTGGTTTTTGCAACTTATCCTAAGCCGTGCTTTAATGTGTGAATAAGCTCATGATTTAGAATTGACCTAATGTATGGGAACTTCTATGGAAGTGTGGATTATTTAGAATTATCAGCAACTCTCCATATATTTGTTGATTTATTTTAAACCCACAAATAACAAGTAGTGACCTGATAGGGCAGCTGTACTGCATAGATCATACTTCTCTTTGTGGTTTTGAATTTATCAGCATCGATATATATATATATATATATATATATATATATATATATATATATATATATATATATATCGCGAAGCACGTATCGCCCCGTGCTTTGCGTCCGTTGCCACAAATTAGAGGTTTAAATGAGCGATCCAAACCGTTTATTATGATCTCCATATTGAAACAAGGTTGGAGACCAAATTTTATATTTTTTGAAAACTTTTTACTATTTTTTAGATTGGAACAAATTTATAGGTTTTGGACGGTTCTGAAGTCTTTAGATTAACAAGATTTCATACCTATCTAAAAAATAGTAAAAAGTTTTCAAAAAATATAAAATTTGGTCTCCAACCTTGTTTCAATATAGAGATCATAATGAACGGTTTGGATCGCTTATTTAAACCTCTAATTTGTAGCAACGGACGCGAAGCACGGGGGCGATCCGTGCTTCGCGAAGCACAGTAGCCCATCTCTCTCTCTCTCTCTCTCTCTCTCTATATATATATATATATATATATATATATATATATATATATATATATATATATATATATATATATATATATATATATTATCGTGCAAAATAGACACTTGAGAGAAAAATGTGCATTATGCACTGTTATTGTTGTTCTTCAGGACAGCAGTAACCTTCCTTTAAAAGAAAAAAAATATTTTGAAACATGCATATGGTGGAGCACTGAGTATGTAGGTTGAACTACAATACTTTTGTTGATTGCCATGGTTGAGGACTACCGTGTATGAGTGCATTGCCAAAAACACCAGTCCTTATGGCTAAATATGATATTTTGCACTTTGCCTCAAATATATTTGATATATGACCTGAATCAAATTAAAGATCAATTGATGTTGACATTAGATCATTACATGCTGTTCATTAATTTTGAAACTAAATTCGACTTGGCAAGTTTCTTGACTCTTGGTGATCAATGCTTTTAATTACTGTGAGTTTCAGCTACAAAAGGTTGTATCCTTTACAACATATATTGCATGTGCCCTTATTTTTTTAATGATCAGCATGTATCTTTTATCTGATTTCAGGTACATCCCTTGTAATGTTATTCAAAGGAATGAAACTGAGTAGGTCATGTTATACACTGAGAGTTATGAAAATCATTGCTAGCGGTGCTGCTTTTTAGAATCTACATTGTTCGGAATACAACCATTTTTTCCAGGTTGCAACAATGATATACTTCTTTTTAGTAACCACTTTTCAGAACCACAACTTAGCAATCGGCTGGTGTTTGTCGCTAGTAACGATTACCAAACAGTTCTTTTTACCAGCATTGTCTTTATTTACATTCAAAGCTAAACCATTTGTATCGACTAAAGTTTTGCTAGTTTTTAGTTGTTCAATTAGCCTTTTGCTCACCATAATTCCTTCCAATAAAACCCTCTGAGTTGTATCCATAATTCATCATCAAAAAGTTGAGAGTGCCTTATTTAAGTTTCCATTAAGCCTTATTATAAGCAGGGTTGGCTTACTTTTCGCTACAGAAACTAAGGAGATCAAGATGATGGAATTGCACTCTACTACTGTCTGGATAGGTTTCTAATATACCTCTTCCGACTAGATCAGGTAAAGCCTATTCTTATGCCTATGGTGCTATACTGCACAAGGTGTTAGGATTATACCATTTTTTAATGTTCTTATCTTGTGATCCAGGCTGCAACAGAATTGTGGACATCACAGATGGAGTGTAGCTGCAACATCACAGTAGTAATGACACTTCACAAGATTACTAACGACCAAAGTGACATGTATTTTGAGTGACATGTCAGATCCTTCTGACTTAAAAATTTGAGTGACATGAATTTTGATAATTTATTTACCAAATATATGTCACGTGGATTATTGCTAATCTTGATAATTTGGTAATTTAATAGGAAGAATTCACAAGATTATTGGTCAAGCTTTAGTTGCTACAGTTTTGTATTGTATAAATTCTTGTACGTTCAGAATTATTAACCTTGGGTGGTTGGTATTCCGCTCTTTTGAAGTTTGAGTGGGACTTACAAATTTCAATCATGTATTTAACAATAAACATTTAATTTGTAATTTTCATTCAATAAGTGTAAGCATATATGTTTCTTGCAATAGATGTTCAGGGACATGTGTTGCACGTGTACGATTACTAGTAGTTTGTTGGTGTAGGTGTGTACACTAATTTTTCTCAAACAATGTCTTGTGATGGGCTAGACTCATGTGGGTCAAGCCGCGCGTAATCACTCGTCCATTAGATCAACACTGACGTTTTTCAGGTGTGGCACAAATGGGCCATTTCTATTGGGGCGTTGTTGGGTTGAGCTTGCATCATCAGTATTGTGTTTCATGTTGTGTCGTGAACTCCAGATGGAGCTTGACGAGAAGCTTGTTTCAGACAAGAATTTCAGAGGCCAACAAGTAGCGGGCTAGCCTCACCGACTAGGCGGCCCCAAAAGATGGCAAAGTAACCGATCGACAAGTAGGACAATTAATTAAAGTAATAGTGTATGTTGTAATATTGTAGATATGACATACCCTGTATACATAGACATACATCACCGAAATACCGCATACTTAATAAGATATGGAAGGTGAAGATCGAATATTGATAACGTCATAAACAGAGAAAGAAACGTTTTCAAGATAAAGGAAGACTCCATAATCTGACTTAGTTGTGACAAAGTTTACTCTGTCCATGTCCTATTTAGGAGTTCTACTTAGAGAAAGGTCATCTATCGATATAAATACAACATCTCCCAGGAGGGGAGGACATCGAATCATAAGCCTAAAAGTCCAAAAGCACCGAGCCAGAGGAAGCCTTTCAACCAAATCGCCAACTACTGCATCCCATCATCCTGAGTTAGTAGATTTGGTAGACAATTTATACAAATCCTTATACTTGGTGAAAATCCCATCCAATATATATAAACTGGAGTAGGACTATTATCCAATCCGGGGGACCTAAACCAGTATAATCTCGTGTCCCCTTTTACTTTCGCATATCGATGAATATCTTGGTACTAGACGACTCCTACGTCGATAAATACTATAGTCAGGATTTATCCCCACGATATTTGTTATGCTTGGTTTTTTGCCCTAGCCAAACCAAGCTCATTCAACTCTTAAGCACAAGTACAGTACCATAGAGAGCAATTATCAGGTTTTTTACATGAGCATGCACTCCAATTTAGAAGTCGTCAGGATTCAAAGCATAAAATTATTCAAATGGAACAGACTTAGAAGGGCTGGTTCAATTTATGAAATCACACCCATCTATTGCACAATATTTATCAACTCAGAAAACTGGAAGTCATACATAATTTTCAACTTAGAAAACTGAAAGTCATGGCAACATCTTTACCAATTACCATCTTCTAGCTGCACTCATACTTCTCTCCTTATGTCGCATATTTGCATTTTCTAGGACCTAGCCCATTGCTAAAAAATAACAAGACACGCGAGCTCTCAAACAATAAAAGCACACTCGTTTCTAGGGATATTAAATTGCAAAAGAGGCCAATTCAAATTAGACACATACATACTTTGAAAATTCTCTATGATTTCTTGTACCAAACTGATAGAGATTATCAGCTGCTACGAGAACATATTACATCAAGAAAATATATTACATCTAGCTAATGTTCTTGTAGGTACATACTTATATTGTTCCAGACAAACCTGAGTCTGCAACTGATCAGTATTTGATATGAATTCAACTTCAAACATGGTAATCCAGAATTCATCGAATATCGATCTGTGTTACTACATAAGCATTCAAGCATCACCTTAAAAGTATCATACATAAGCACTCAAAATTATACCTAAATCTGACCAATTTGTCAAACAGCTTGCGGAGTAACCATGCTATCAAAAAAGGATCTAGATGCAGAGACGCTGCAATGGATAGTACTGTATCAATAAGCATTTAATCGAGCACCTTATATATAGCATGTGAAGCTTGTGCCACCGAGAGAGAAAGTACCAGCAGGGAAGAGGGAAAGAGGCGCTGTGGTGCCCAAAGAATCCTGATCTTGCTGAGAGAATACCACGTGTATGGGGTTGGCAGCACTGGTGCAGTTGCCTAGCGTCACTGGCTTCAATCGAAACCTTCGTGCGGTAACGGCACAAACAGCAGAGTAGATGGATGTGAGAAGCAGAGCTCGGCTCGGGTGGTGAGCTCTCGTGGTCCTACGGAGGCCAATGCTGCCAGACCAATTCGGTGCCGACGATGACACTGTTATATCCCTTCCACCGGCAAGGCCATCACCTCCACCACCGCCAGAGAAGGAGATAGAACAGCGGACAATAAGAGAGAATTTGGGGAGGAAGAAGTCTCACTTTTCATTCGCTAGTGCCATGTCTACGTGTTGCAGCGGGATCTAGGCATCTACAGGAAGACGGTGGCTTTATAGGGTTTTTTTTGTTGGATGGTTTTTTTTTGAGAGTGGTTCTTTTTTTAGGTGGGATGGTTTTTTAAGAAGGTGGTTTTTTTACATGGGATTATGGTAGTTTGAGAAGGAGAGGACACTGTATTTTTATAGTAGCTAGCAAAGATAAACTTGTGTACCTGATACAACATGTTGACTCCCTTTTATCCCCATTGCACACACAACAAAGACGCACAAGTCGGTGCCCACACCCAACACCACACACTCAATTCAAATAAGCCTTCCTTCTGGGAAAACACCTTTGGCGCCTACGTCTCCCCTGTGTCTGCTTCACCCTCATGCTCCTCCGATTCATCCCCTTCTTCAGGTGATACATCTTCAGGCGTAACACTGCCGCCCGCCTAAGAAACTGCATTCGGGAAGTGCACGTTGAGAACATCACAGTCTTCCCATGTGGCAACAGCAGCAGCAAATGAACCCTAGCGAAACCAACACCTACAAATGAGCAGTATTGCCTTTCTTTACCAAACGATGATCGAGTACCTCTGATGGTTCCAGCTCATCAATATCCAACTGCGAGTAGACATGAACATGTGAAGGAATGTATCGCTTCAATTGTGAGACACGAAACACCGGATGGATAAAACTTCCTTCAGGCAACTTCAATTTATCAGCCACAGGACCCATGCGCTGCAATATCTCAAAAGGCCCAAAATACATAAATGCTAGCTTGGGATCGGGACGAGAGCAACTGACTTCTGTGCATATGGTTGTAATTTGAGATAAACTTGACCGTCCACTAAAAATTCCCTAAAGGAACGTTTAGCGTCTGCCATTTGTTTCATCCTGTTCCGGGACTTGTGTAACTGATGCTACAACATGTTTGAGAAGAGTTATTGACCTGAAGTAATCTAGCCGCCTCAGTATCAGTAATGTCACAAGTTGCTAAATTGTTCTTGGATAGGGTGACCTCATTGTATGGCTTGCCGAAGTCTACAATCTTTGACAGAGACAAAGTTTTCACTAGCACATTTTGGCAAGTTTTGTTCAAGCACATGTCAGTTTCACTCAATATGGGAACACCTTATCATCCACAGTCTGATGGCTAAATTGAGCGCGTTAATCAATGCTTGGAGATGTATTTGAGGTGTGCCACAACTATCACTCCTTCTAGTTGGTGTACTTGGTTGCCTCTAGATCAGTTCTGGTATAACACATGTTATCATACTGCCTTAGACTGCACTCCATGTAAAGCCTTGCTGGGTATGGAACCAGTGTACCATTTTACGCCTGCATTTGCCTCAATGGAAGGAAATAAGCAAATTTAGTGAATCTATCCACCGCCACTAAAATGACATTGTATCCTTCAGACAAGGGTAGACCTTCAATAAAATCCATAGACACATCTTGCCAAGCACCCATAGGAATAGGTAGAGGTTGGAGAAGTCCAGGAGACTTACAGTGCTCATGCTTAGTCTGCTGACATGCCTCACATTGTTGCATAAAGACTTTAATGCTAGGCTAAGTAAATAACTTGTGAAGTCTCTGATAAGTAGGCTGAATGCCAAAGCGACTCCCCAATGCACAGAAATAAAAGGCTGCAATTAGTTTGGTCTGCAAGGTAGAATTAGCTCTAACCCAGATTTTACCTTTACATCTTATCAATCCATCAGTTAGTGAGAAGCCCTTAGCATTAGAGCCAGTGACGGCCAACTCCTGAGGTAATTGTTGAGCAAATGAATCCACTGCATATGAATTAAAAACTTCTTGGATCCACAAGGGTTGAACCATAGAAACATCATGCATGTCTAACAGATGACCCACTCTAGAGAGCATCAACAATAGTATTGTCAGCTACCCTTTTGTACTAAAACTTGTACTGAAGACCAATGAGTTTGGTCATTGCTTTCTTCTAGATCTCAGAATCCAACAATTGGTTATCCAAATGACACAAAGCTTTCTGATCTATTTTGATGAGAAAATGACCTCTGAGAATATATGGCCTCCATTTATCCACAGCCATCACAATGGCCATGAATTCCTTCTAAAAGGTAGATAGTTGCTGATTCCTAGCACCAAGTGCCTTGCTGTAATAAGCAAGCATCAGTTTCAATAACAATTTTAGTGTAATAAGCAAGAGGATGACCATATTGGGATAGAACCTCCTGTTAACGCCAAAATTTGGTAAGGCCCTGTATCAAATTCGGTCAAAGGGAAAGTTGCAGTCAACTGGCGGAAATTGATCCAGGAGAGACTGATTCCGGGAGGGAGCCGTGAACACCGCTATTTGGCAGTTATTTACTGTATCTATTAATTAGGCAAGTGTTTATCTTTAGGAAACCTGACCTCGTGTCCGGTCAGGCCTTGTTAGCGTTTTCTGTTATAATTAGGAAATCATGTACCGTGTCCAATAAGGACTCGTGTAACTCGGGGTATAAATACGTATGCCCGGGGACCTTGTAAATCATCACAACGATCAATACAAATTCGGCGCATCGCCACCCTTCCGATGGGATCTTGCTTCTCGAGCCGGGCTGCATCGGTTAGGTCCGACCTCCTGCGAGAGGGTAAGTCTCGTCACCCCGGCTACCTGTCAGCTAGGACTTGCTCGGTTAGGTCCGATATTCTAGTCGGTTTATGGTAGTCGGCTTACCACGATATATTTACTTTATCTATGGCTGCATCAGTTCAGTTTGACCTCATAGATTGATTAGGTATATCACATCACGCGTGCGTAGATCGTATCGGCTTACTGGGAGCGGTTTATCATCAGTTTGTGCTGCATCGGTTAGGTCCGACCTACTAAACTGCCAGCGATAAATCGTTCCTGCTAGGTCGTACTTTATGTGCAAGCGTCTTATCGGGTGTACTAGCCGGTAAGTTATCATGTTTTAGCATCACGATCGCATCAAATCTATCGGCTTATCGAGATCTCGTTATTATTATCAGTCTGTGCTGCAACGGTTGGGTCCGATCTACTAGACTGAATAATAACGTTACTCCTTAAAAAGCCGATGGGTTTTATGCGATATTGTTATCGGAGTGCTTAGCCGATAAGTTATCTCTTATTAAATATAGCCGATTATACTGCTTGCCTTGTTATACATTCTTGCCTACATTACTGTTACGATTGGCTAAGGGCTAGCCGATTGGTTTACTCTATCGATCCGAGTGCGAGCACAAGCAGGTTCCCGGGCACAACCTTAGCCAAGTTCCCAGGCACGACCTCAGTCAAGTTCCCGGGCACGATTTCAGGTGAGGACCCGGGCACGAGCATAGGTAAGAACTCGGGCACGGATACGAATAGCGGATGAAGATCCCGGGCACAGGTGCGAGCAAGGGCCCGGGCACGGGCGCGGGCAGTAATCTTCGCGGCGATACTAGTAATTTAACCACGATCGCTGACTTCATTTAATCTATTTACTTACGTATCCTGCTTGTTTATTTTATCAAGTTTACAGCTGGTTTTTGAGCATCCCTTCGATGATCGGCTAGCTTAATACTGTTTATTATTATATTATTGCTCATGTCATCATCGACTTCCAGTCGATGCATAAGTGCTACAGTGCAAAGATCGGCCCAATTCGGCTGATGAGATGAGTCCAACCGGCTTCCAGCCGATTGGCTCACGATTGACATCTTTTCTCCTGTCAATTGAGGGTCAAATTGACTGGCCACTCCCTACGAGCCTCAAGATTTTAGGACCTGCATTGGAGTCGAAGCAAATCCCCAGGCCTTCGCGTGTTCCCAGACGCCGGACGGCCCCGACGCGGTTTTCGGCGTCAACACGTTTTTTGGCACGCCCGGTGGGACGTGGAGTTTCAACAATCAATTTGCGACATGGGGCTGGGAAAGAAGTCAAAAACAGACAACATAATTCCGGTCAGCATGGAAGATTTGACAGACGAATAGAGTAGCAAGTTGAGCGAAACTATGGCCAGATTTTCAGAAGCTGTGCTTAGTCTCCTTGCAGCAACATGACCAGGGCCGATTCAAATAAAGCTCGGGTTCCGAACCATAAGTATTTGGTGTGAAGAATCGAGCCGTACATGCCACCTGATAAAGCTGCCCACCGGTAAAAACCTTGCAAGAGATGGTGAAACGTGAAGCATGCAATCATCACAGTGCTCATCACATCAATCTGAACCTTTTCGGTGAACACACTTCATAATCTCAAAGAAACGGTGGATGGACTCGATTATCAAGAGCCTACTCGGGGATCCTTTCCTCCCCACCACAAGGACTTGAACCAAAATCAAGTTGCTTACAACGTCAGCAGAGACGTACCAGAAAACCTGTTTAACAGAACTAGGCTGGGGGGCAACAGGATGTATTCCTTTGTGCTGATATCATCGGTCTGCTTATTTATGGAGGATATCAGCAAATTATCCAGGAGGCGGGGCCGATCTAGGTACTTACAGAGGGAGTATCATAGACAAAATCGGCAACAAAACTGTCCAACCTGGTTCCAGTACCCAACAAGACAAGGATGCGGAGGAAGATCTATCAACTAGGGTGCTGAAATAGTAACGGGAGCAGTCGGGGATCAAGCCCAAGGAACAGACATTTTACTGTATCGGCATCCATACCCTGAGTGGTTCGACAGGGTTCCATTACACACCGATACAGGGTCCCAGATTTTCTCTAAGTTCTCAGGGCAGGACAACACATCTACAGTGGAACATGTCAACCGATTCCTGGCATCAAGTGCGGGAGGCATCGGCTGAAGAGGTTCTGAGGGTTAGGTTTTTCCCCTTATCTTTATCTGGATCGGCTTTTACATGGTTCTCCTTCATTACACCAAATTCCATTCGGGGGTGGGCCGATCTAGAAAACAGTTTCATAAATACTTCTTTGCTGGAATCCACGAGATGAGAGGACCTGACAGATTTGACATTGGTTAGGCAAAAACGGCCCTAGATTGACAACAGCTAACCGTAATATATTCAGCGATTTCGAGGACTTCAAAAACGATGTTACAGTTTAAACTCCGTGAGCGATGGGCATCTGGTCGATCTCGGCTTTCCAGGGTCTTTTGCGCCAATTAAGGAGAGGTTTTCGTCACAAGAGTTCGAGTCACCTGGCACATCTGGTACACAAGGTCATCGGCTTATGAAGCCGAGGTTCCAAGAGGCGAAAAAGGAATAAATATCAGAGAAGGGTTGCTCAAGTTCAAGTATTCATCGAGCTCAGACGATGAGGGATCCGATGCTGAGGTTGGATTGGTGGAGTGGGCCAGGAACAAGAAATCAGTCAATGCCCATGGGTCAAGATATCGGCAAGGAGGAGTGGTATGATTTTGATATATTTAGTAAAGCCGATAAAATCTTTGACTTACTGTTACAAGAGAAGCAGATACAATGCCGACAAATACTGGTGATTCCTTCAGCGAAGAACTAAAGAAGAAAAGATATTGCAAGATGGCCAATACTATATCCGCATCATTCTAACGAGCTGGCAAAGCTTTTTCAGGCAACAAATTCAGTCAGCTGTCGAACAGGGAAGAATCAAGTTCGAAGACAAGAAGCCGATGAAGATTGATGGACACCCGTTCACCCGTAAACATAGTTTATGCGTAGATCATCATCAAGGAATCAAACCGATGGAGCAAGACGTCAAAGGTATAAATCACTAAGGATTACTTCATCGGTATGATAGAAAAATATTCAAGATATGAGGAACAGAGGAATAAACCAGAAAGATATAATCTGCATTGGGACTACCCGTTCTTCCGATTCTGCTGGTGGGGATCAGTGATGGTGGGATGAGACTGCCAACAATTGAAGATTGCCCCGAGTGCAGTAATATGGGGAATCGGCATGATCAGCAGCAGAGGTTTTCACAGGATCGGTCGCTTGGAAAAAGAGCATCGGTTCATAGCCGATTAGGGCCGATCCATGAAGAGTTCTTTGAAGAGGATGAAGAGGAAGTACATGAAAAACAAGTCCAGAATCCTCAATGGTGCCCTAGTGGGATATTCACGAAGAATCAAAAGAGAAGGGCACAGCGACTACGACACCGAGAGCAACAGGAAGAGCAGAGACAAGATCAGGAAGAGGCTGATCATCGTCACAAGAGAACTAAACAAGTATGGCGCGTGAAAAGAAAAGACGATGAAGCTGATCAATCGGCCCCAGCAAATATGGTGTTCTTTTTGCCTCGGGAGTATAAAGCACTTTCATCAGATGAAGAAGACGATGAGGAAGTGTTTGCTCAACTAACGTTGTAACCCGATCAGGCCATATTTGATAAACCTGAAGAGTCAGAGCATCGGCACCTGAAGCCATTATATATCAAGAGCTATGTGAACGGGAAGCCGATGACCAAGATGCTGGTTGATGGGGGAGCAGCAGTTAATCTCATGCCTCATGCCACATGTCGGAAATTGGGGAAGACTGCCGAAGATCTGATCAAGACAAATATGGTGCTAAAAGACTTCGGTGGAAATTCATCAGAGGTGAAAGGCGTATTAAACGTAGAGTTGACAGTGGGGAATAAGACATTACCCACCACGTTTTTCGTCATCGACGGAAAGGGGTCATATAGTTTGCTTCTCGGCAGGGACTGGATTCACGCGAACTGTTGCGTGCCTTCGACAATGCATCAATGTTTGATACAGTGGCAGGGAGATCAAGTCGAAGTGGTCCTAGCAGATCGGTCAACCAACATTGCAATGACCGATTTGCCAGTTTGGGAAGCCGATGGTGTTGATTGCCTGTCCGGGAAAGTATGGGAAGGAGACTACCTTAAGGTCACTAGCCAAGGGATATAGCCGATTCAGCAAGTCGGCTCTGAATTGTTACTCTGATGGGCTCCATTGAAGACTTCGAAGGGAAACTAGGGCAAGGATTTACGTCGGCCGATGATTTGGAGGAGATCGACATAGGACCAGGAGATAAGCCAAGGCCGATGTACATAAGTAAAAAGTTATGTCCTGAACTTCGAGAAGAATTGATAACACTGTTAAAAGAGTATCGGGATTGTTTCGTTTGGGAGTACCATGAGATGCCAGGATTAAGCCGATCGATTGTTGAACATCGGCTGCCCATTAAACCAGGATATCGGCGATTCAAACAGGCTCCAAGGAGATTTAAGGCAGAATTATATGAACCAATCAAAGCGGAGATCACAAGGTTGTATGATGCCAAGTTTATAAGGCCATGCCGATATGCTGAGTGGGTTTCTAATATCGTCCCGGTGGAGAAGAAAAACGGAAAATTGAGGATATGTATTGATTTCCGGGATCTGAATAAAGCTACCCCCAAGGATGAATACCCAATGCCGATAGCGGATTTATTGGTGGATGCAGCCTCAGGCCACAAAATTATTAGCTTCATGGACGGCAATGCAGGGTACAATCAGATTTTTATGGCTGAAGAAGATATACATAAGACTGTGTTTCGGTGTCCTAGAGCTATCGGCTTGTATGAGTGGGTAGTAATGACTTTTGGATTGAAAAGTGCCGGTGCGACTTATCAGAGAGCGATGAATTATATATTTCATGATCTCATCGGCCTGTTGGTAGAAATTTACATTGATGATATGGTGGTTAAGTCTAAAAGTGAGGAAAGCCATATAGCTGATCTGTGAAAAGTGCTGGAGAGGGCCAAGAAATAGGGACTAAGGATGAATCCTAATAAATGCGCTTTTGGTGTATCGGCTGGGCAATTTTTGGATTTTATGGTTCATGAGCGAGGGATTGAAGTTAGTCAGCGAAGCATCAGAGCCATTAAAACTACAGAGCCACCAAGCAATAAGACAGAGTTGCAGTCATTGATCGGCAAGATTAATTTTGTGAGAAGATTTATATCAAATTTGTCAGGGAGGATTGAGTCTTTTACTCCATTATTGAAGTTGAAAGTTGATCAAGAGTTTGTGTGGGGGGCAGCACAGCAGAAGGCATTTGACGAGATCAAGAACTATCTGAGTTCCCCACCTATTTTAATTCCGCCACAGAAGGGAGTGCCGTTCAGGTTGTACTTGTCAGCCGATGAGAGATCCATCGGGTCTGTTTTAATTCAAGAGTTTGAAGGCAAAGAGCGAGTTGTGTTTTATCTGAGCAGAAGGCTTTTGGATGCTGAAACAAGATATCCTGCGGTGCAGAAGTTATGCTTGTGCTTATATTTCTCATGTACAAAGTTAAGACATTATATCCTATCGGCTGAGTGTACAGTAGTTTGCCAGGCCGATGTGATCAAATATATGTTGTCGGCTCCAGTCTTGAAAGGGCGAGTTGGTAAATGGATTTTTGCTTTGACAGAGTTCGACTTAAGGTATGAATCGGCTAAAGCAGTCAAGGGACAGGCAGTGGCCGATTTCATTGTACAACACAGAGGGGCTCACGAAGATTATGTAGAGCCGATCCCATGGACTTTATTTTTTGATGGATCGGTTTGCAAGCATGGATCTGGTATCGGCTTGGTTATTATATCGCCTCGGGGGGCAAGTTTTGAGTTTGCTTTTACAATTAAACCTTATCGGACTAATAATCAAGCGGAGTACGAGGCGATATTAAAAGGGCTACAACTTTTAAAGGAGATCGGAGCCGATGTCATAGAGGTAATTGGCGATTCTTTATTGGTGGTCAAGCAGTTGGCTGGAGAATATGAGTGCAGGGATGATGTTTTGAGGTCATGTTATGAGGAATGTACGGATTTGTTAAAGGATTTCAAGATGGTATCAATAGATCATATTCCTAGGGAGCAGAATTTAGAAGCCAATGATCTTGCATAGATTGCTTCAAGGTATCGGCTGAATAGGCAGGTTGAGGTTGAAATAGCCGATATTGACATTCAGAACAAGGCCGATGACTGGAGACAGGAGATAATTGATTACTTGCAAAATCTGTCGCAATCGGTTTCCAGGAAAATTCGGTATAAAGCTACTAAGTATGTGCTTCTTGATGGGGAACTGTATTATTGGACTTTTGAGGAAGTTCTGCTTAGGTGCCTGAATTTGGAAGAAGCCAAAGTAGTTATGTGCGAGGTGCATGAACGCGTTTGTGGGACTCATCAATCAGCTCATAAGATAAAGTGGTTACTGAGAAGAGTAGGATATTTTTGGCCGACAATACTGGAAGATTGCTTCAGGTACTCTAAAGGGTGTCAAGATTGTCAGAAATTTGGAAATGTACAGCGAGCACCAGCATCGGCTATGAATCCTATCATCAAACCGTGGCCGTTCAGAGGTTGGGGAATTGATATGATCGGCCAGGTTTTTCCTCCATCAAGTAAAGGACATAAGTTCATGTTGGCGGCGACAGATTATTTTACCAAGTGGGTAGAGGCGATTTCTTTGAAGAAAGTTACGTCCAAGGAAGCGATCGAGTTTGTAAAGGAGCATATAATTTATCGGTTTGGGATTCCTCAGACGATAACTACTGATTAGGGGTCTATCTTCGTGTCTGATGAGTTTCAACAGTTTGCTGCCAGTATGGGAATCAAGTTGTTAAATTCATCGCCTTATTATGCTCAGGCCAATGGACAGGCGGAAGCTTCTAACAAGAGTTTGATTAAGTTGATTAAGCGGAAAATTGATGAGCAGCTGCGGCGATGGCATACTACATTAGCCGATTCATTGTGGGCCTATCGGATGGCATGTCATGGATCTACTTGGGTGCTGCCGTATCAGTTGGTATATGGACATGAGGCAGTTTTACCATGGGAGACTAACATCGGCTCTAGGAGGATTTCTTTGCAAAATCAATTGACAGCCGATGATTATTATAACTTAATGACAGATGAACTCGAAGATTTGGCTCAGAATCGGTTGAGGGCATTGGAAAGGATTAAGGAAAACAAGGCTAAGGCAGCTCGACATTACAACAAAAAGGTGGTGAGTAAATCGTTTGCCGAGGGGGATCTTGTGTGGAAATTGATTTTGCCGATCGGGTCCAGGGATAATAAGTTTGGAAAGTGGTCGCCTAATTGGGAAGGGCCCTATCGGATTAATCGCTGTGTGCCTGGTAATGCCTATGTATTAGAAGATCTTGACGGGACGGAGTTTGCTAAAGTGCTTAACGGAAAATATCTCAAGAAGTACTATCCTAGCGTTTGGATCAATTCTTAAATCGGTTAAGCGAGGCCGATTTCCAAAATAGTTCGGAAAGCCGATGTTTTTGCATCGCCTAAAGAAAGCCGATATCAATCGATATCGCCTTTAGATCAAGCAAACAGAAATATTATCAAGGGTGAAGGAGGCAGGCAACAGAGCCGATCAGGATATATTACAGCACAACTAATATGTTTCAGGAGGCCATCGGTCATTAATTTACATGAATTTTCGGATTGTTTCGATTGTACGCAGGCGGATGTGGTCAATCTCATTAATGGCACGGATGTCATCTTCATCGGAGCCCAGGATGGTCTTCAAATTCTTGCGCCGATGAATGACTTGACGCACCGTCGCTGCAACCTTAGCTTCTTGGTCTTGGATAGCTTGCGGCAGGCTGATAAGCTGGGATTCTGTTACTGCAAGATCCTTGCGAACTTTTTTAAGTTCTACCAGCAAAATGGCCTCCTTCTTCTTCAGTTGGTCTAGCTTGGATTGGAGCTCTTGGGGGGCAGCTGCCATGTCATCAAGTTTTTTCTTCTCTATTTGGGCTGATAGCCGATCGGCTTGGATATCTTGGGTAGTCTTCTGTTGGTCAGCGCGATCGGCTATGCGCTGTCTAAGCTTGATGAGTTTAAATCTGTGAGACTCCAGGTATGCTACAGGAGTTAGTGCGTCGACGAGCTCTTTGGGCAGATGGTGTTCAATTTCTGCAAGTCTTGCCCGATCGGCCCACAGTCTTCCACTAGCGCATCAATTGGGTTTTCTAGCCGACTGATGATGCTCGTTAAGTAATCACGCACATCGGTAGGAAGGACGGTTTGGTTGCTGCGCTGGTGGCTGTTTCGTCTTCTGCCTCCAAGTATTTGCCGATGTCAAAGGAAAACAAATCGGCTAAGGACTGCAAAATTGACATCGGAAAAAGGATCAGTAGGAGGTTAAAAGTGAAGTATGGGCGTGAAGAGATTACCTGAGGAAGGACATCGGCAGCTCGGGTGGCATCGGCTTCAGGAAGATGAATAGGTTGTTCTTCGGGGTGACCGATGTCAGCCGATGGAATAGGAACAGTCTCGTCGACGGCTAGAGGACTTGGTGCTGAGAGTGGGGCAGCTGGAGAAGCCATCGGCTCAGTGCTTGGAGGGATGTCGGAAGAAGGTTGAGGTTCTGGAGCCGATGACTCGAGCTGGAAATAAAACTGGTAAGATGAATGAGAAAGCGGGTAATAATATCAAGGCTTGGCGAATACCTGAGGAGATGAGGGAGCCGATGTTGTTTGAGGAGACGATGGCGTCGTGGTAATGACATCGGCGCCGGTTTTCTGCTTCTTGAGGGAGGGGCGGTGCGCTAATTTCTTGCATTTTTGTCTTATCGGCCGAGGCGCCTTGAGGAGAGCCGATGGAGATGGAGCATCGCGCCCCAAGTTTGGAGTGGCCGATGGGGGTTGGTATAGAATCGGCCGACCACTGTTGCTTGTCGTTGGGGGCTCAACGCTGGCAGCCTGCAAATTAAGAGTGAGAGATGATTGGAGATGTTGATTAAGGCTTGCGGGTGTTACCTCTTCATCAGATTCAATGTACTCGGTGTTGAGGCGAGAGCAGTAGCAAGTGGCCACTAAGCTGAATATATGTTTCTTCCATTCTGACCACCATCGGACAAAAAGCTTGGTGTTGGCAGTGCAGATATACACCTCGGTGGCGGCGCCTAGAAGAAGGGGTTCTGTTAAAGTCCGCATCCGATCATACTCTAGGGCGTTGTTGACATTGCCCCGGGCCTGAAGTTTGTCGATGAAGAATAGGCCGATCGGAAGTTGACCAAGGCCAAGCTGGCGGGAGCCAACCGATGGATGGTAAAACTCATATGATGGTTGCGATCGGCCCAGAGAAAAGCCAGTTGGCAGCAGACGAGGGGTGATGGCCGATAAGAATATGGCCTTGGACTCATCATTATCCAAAGCGTTAAGTGGGTCGAAGTTAGAAGGCATCTCGAATGATGATGCGTCATTATATGCAAACCAGAGAGTGGCCTCCCTGGTGAAACCATAATAAAACCCCTTGAATCACTGACTAAGTCCAGCGGGGGTTATCTTGCCGCCAGAGAGAGCCGATGCAGCTTCGCCCATGGAAACGCATCGGCGGTAAATGGGATCTTGGTCTTCTGTGTAATCGGCTGGAAAGGATTGGTTGAGAAGAGAAGTCCCAGAGAAGGCCTTGGAGGTGTAGACATTGAGCCAGAGTTGCACAAACCACCAAGGACCCCCGATATGGCCGACGGGCTGGCCGGTCGATAGCTTGGTCGCCACTTGGTGAAGCAGCTAATAGGTAGCGCCAAGGAGGAATTGCCCCAAGGGGATCTGTTTCCGATCAACCAGGCACTCTGCCAAACATTGCATGTTGATCGTTGGGCCGAGGGTTGCGCCGCCAAAAATAAACCGTTCCAGCCATAAGTTTAGAAAAGCAACATGTTCCCGGTCATCGACTGATCCAGTTCCCTTGTTATGAATGGATATGTACCTGGACCAGCCGCCAATGTTCTTCGCTTGGAGCCGATGAGCAGGCTTGAATCGGAGTTTGAAGGGGTCGATGTAGCTTGTCGTGTCAAGACAGGTGAGCATGGTCACATCCAGCAAGGTAGGGGTCATCGGCCCATGCCCGAACAGGAAGGCATTGAGGGCATCGGACCAGAAGTATGAGGCCGATGCGAGCAGAGGTTCGTTCCTTTCCATATCGGCCAGAGAGAGGTTGATGCAGTGGCCAATATGTGATTCTTCCCAGAGGGTTCTCTTCGGGTGTACCAATCTCTCCACCCAGGCAGCTTGCTCGGCCATGACCTGAAGCTATTGGTCCAGTCACTGACTAGCATGGCCGAGTTCTTGAAAGGAATACGCTAGGTCTCGGCGCTTATAAAATTTGTGGGATCTTCGCTACCCATGGGGCCATGATAGAAAAAGTTCGGGTAATCGGCGGCCGGGATCAAGATTTGGTCTCTAAGATGCTACAGTAAACAAGAACACGACGAAGAACGGATGAAGAACATGGCGGATTGGGTGCATCTAGGCTACAAAATCAGGAGAAATAATCGGGCAGGAAGATTACCTCAGGGACTGCGGATGCTGATGCCATCGCAAGAGAGGAAGAAGATGCAGGAATCAACAGCCGAAGAAAAGGGTTGCGACGGTTCGTCTGGGTTCGCTGGAGCTTGTCGAAGTTTTGGGAGATGAAGCGGTGGTGCTCTGGTGATGTGAAAGCGTAAAAAAGGGCTAGGGAGAAGAAGCGTTTTATAGAGATATGATGACCGGGCGGGAATCGAGGCCGTTGGCACTGTTTCAAACAATTATGGCAAGTGGGCTACCTTGGGCCGCCTCGGTATGGAAGAGATCTGGAGGCCCAAAATGAAAGAATTTTGAAGTCCTATAGAAGAACTCCGAAATTGGGGGGCATGTGTTAACGCCAAAATTTGGTAAGGCCCTGTATCAGATTCGGTCAAAGGGAAAGTTGCAGTCAACTAGCGGAAATTGATCCAGGAGAGACCGATTTCGGGAGGGAGCCGTGAAGACCGGTATTTGGCAGTTATTTACCGTATCTATTAATTAGGCAAGTGTTTATCTTTAGGAAACCTGACCTCGTGTCCGATCAGGCCTTGTTAGCGTTTTCTGTTATAATTAGGAAATCATGTACCGTGTCCAATAAGGACTCGTGTAACTCGGGGTATAAATACGTATGCCCGGGGACCTTGTAAATCATCACAACGATCAATACAAATTCGGCACATCGCCACCCTTCCGACGGGATCTTGCTTCTCGAGCCAGGCTGCATCGGTTAGGTCCGACCTCCTGCGAGAGGGTAAGTCTCGTCACCCCGGCTACCTATCGGCTAGGACTTCCTCGGTTAGGTCCGATATTCTAGTCGGTTTATGGTAGTCGGCTTACCACGATATATTTACTTTATCTATGGCTGCATCAGTTCAGTTTGACCTCATAGATTGATTAGGTATATCACATCACGCGTGCGTAGATCATATCGGCTTACTGGGAGCGGTTTATCATCAGTTTGTGCTGCATCGGTTAGGTCCGACCTACTAAACTGCCAGCGATAAATCGTTCCTGCTAGGTCGATACTTTATGTGCAAGCGTCTTATCGGGGTGTATAGCCGGTAAGTTATCATGTTTTAGCATCACGATCGCATCAAATCTATTGGCTTATCGAGATCTCGTTATTATTATCAGTCTGTGCTGCAACGGTTGGGTCCAATCTACTAGACTGAATAATAACGTTACTCTTAATAAGCCAATATGTTTTATGCGATGTTGTTATCGGAGTACTTAGCCGATAAGTTATCTCTTATTAAATATAGCCGATTATACTGCTTGCCTTGTTATACATTCTTGCCTGCATTACTGTTACGATCGGCTAAGGGCTAGCCGATTGGTTTACTCTGCCGATCCGGGCACGACCTCAGCCAAGCACAAGCAGGTTCCCGGGCACGACCTCAGCCAAGTTCCCGGGCACGACCTCAGTCAAGTTCCCGGGCACGATTTCAGGTGAGGACCCGGGCACGAGCATAGGTAAGAACTTGGGCACAGATACGGACAGCGGATGAAGATCCCGGGCACAGGTGTGAGCAAGGGCCCGGGCACGGGTACGGGCAGTATCGTCGCGGCGATACTAGTAACTTTAACCACGATCGGCTGGACTTCATTTAATCTATTTACTTACGCATCCTGCTTGTTTATTTTATCAAGTTTACAGCCGGTTTTTGAGCATCCCTTCGATGATCGGCTAGCTTAATACTGTTTATTATTATATTATTGCTCATGCCATCATCGGCTTCCAGTCGATGCATAAGTGCTACAGTGCAAATCGGCCATCGGCCGATGAGATGAGTCCAAGCCAACTTCCAGCCGATTGGCTCACGAATTTGACATCTTTTCTCCTTGTCAATTGCAGGGTCAAATTGACTGGCACGCCTACGAACCTCAAGATTTTAGGACCTGCACTGGAGTGAAGCAAATCTCCCAGGCCTTCGCGTGTCTCCCAGACGCCGGACGGCCCCCGGCGGTTTTTGGCGTCAACACCTCCCCTATTCCCGTGGCACAAGCATCAGTTTCAACAAAAACACCTTGCTGAAATCAAGCAAGGCTAGCACTGGTGCAGTGCACATAGCCTGTTTGACAGTGTCAAAAGTTGTCTGAGCTGTAGCAGACCACAAAAATTGCTTATTCTTCTGGAGAAGAGTAGTTGAGGGTTTGATCAATACCCCATAATGTCTGACAAATTTCCTATAATAACCAGTCAGACCTAGAAACGCTCTCAATTCTGTCACATTCATTGGTATAGGCCAAGATTGCATGACCTAAATTTTAGCTAGGTTAGTGGCCACCCCTTGAGCAGAAATAATGTGTCCTAGATACTCCAGCTGAGGCAAAGCAAAGAAGACACTTGCTCCTCTTAACAAACAATTTATGATGTACCAAGGTTTCCATTACTAAAGCCAAATGTTGTATGTGCTCCTTCAGAGATTTACTATAAATCAATATGTCATCCATGAAAACCAACACAAATTTCCTCATGAAGGGTGCAAAAATTGAGTTCATTAGACACTGGAAAGTAGCTGAAGCGTTTGTGAGACCAAAGGGCATAACCTTGAATTGGAAATGCCCATAATGTGTCTTGAAGGCAGTTTTAACCTCATCTTCTTCCATCATCCTAACTTGATGATATCCACTCTTCAAATCCAACTTAGATAAATTGTGAGAGCTAGCCAGCTCATCCAGGAGCTCATCAATCACAGTAAGAGAAATTTGTTCTTAATGATGATGGAATTCAGTTTCCTATAGTTCACACAAAACCTCCAAGAGTTGCCCTTCTTTTTAACCAACATCACAGGGGAGGCAAATGAACTCAAACTGGGAGTGACCAAGCCAACATCAATCATCTCAACTACTTGTTTCTCAATTTTGTCTTTGAGTAGCAGAAGAGATGTGGCATGGTCAAATGTTGAGGTAATTGTGATGTATTTTGAAAGACCTGACCATACTTGTCCAAAACTTGCAGAATCTCTAGGAGAACTTCAGATTCAAAACATGGTGGTGATTGGTGAAGCACTGTGTAACATCCTGAAGAAAAGTTGCTTTGGTTTTTGGTTTTGGGTTGCTTTGTAGAGAAAAGTTTAGCAGCAATTATCTAAAATAATATCATTAGAAGTGGGCCGAGCCAACCTGGGTCAAGGCCCAATCAGTCCAGCCCACTCCACATACACCTCCACCTATAGAGGGGAGACCGAACCCCTTCTACCCATCTCCAAGATGCCGCCGTTCTCCTCTCCCCTCACTGTACTTAAGTTTGCATCTCCATCCTCTCTACAGCTATTGCCATCCCTCCATGAATCTCCTACATTGTAGGCGGAATCGGGAAGTGAAGTTGAAAAATGGAACGAGGAGCTAGATGATGTGCATGATCGGAGTTTTCCCCATCGTCACCACACTAGTTTCTGAATATAAACCCTAGGTGAGACCCATATATGTTTTCCCCCTCTGTTTCTATGTGCTTTTGGCCATGTTATAGCCCGGGAATCAAAGAGATGAGGTACGGTGAGCTATTCAATTGAATTGCTAGTTGCAGTTTGGATAGATTAGGACGTTTAAGCTATGGTATCTTTTAGAAGTTGTGTAAAATAATGGGTTCTAGTTGCCTGCCAAGTTTGGTGGCAATTTGTTGGACGGTTTTGGAGAAATCAACGTTTAAAGTTAACGGTTTATTTTCTCACAAAATCTGGATAGTAATAGATTGAACTGTTTTTTGAGGGCCTTAACGGCAGAATCAGTTTTGCCACCTATAGACAAAGTTGTTTTTTAGTACATGCTGATCGGATGAGTATAACTCTAGATCTAGCTTTTTTAGTACATGCTGTCTGAAATTCTGGGCAGATTCTGAAGCCTGTTCTCAAGTGCGAATTAGGCCATTTAAATGGCAAATTAAAAATATGGTTCCTACATAAAAGTTATAGGTCTTGTTCTGTAGATTTCTAAAATTTATTTATTTCCAGCCATTGCCTTTGTAGATTTAAAGATATAAAAATGTTAAGCAGTACTAACGCTTTTAGTCGTGAGCAATGTCCTCTGTTTTTGTGCGTTGTTGGGTTCGAGGCGGTAAGAGCGGGGTACGTACTATATTATATGAATATTTGAGTGTGCATACTAAGGTTTTGCTTCTGAATAGGTATCGGTAGTTTGGACCATGCTTAATGTCGTCTCTTCTTTGTTGGAGACAAGTGAACGTAGCGGTTATGCTATAGCTTTAACACGTTATTTTTACCGCCTCCACTATTAATGATGTAGCACACACAATCATAGTCCATAATTTGGAAGATTAAACATATATCATTTATGCTATTGGAATGCTTGAATATTTAGATGGTAATATGTTATCATTGGTTTGAAGGTTTATGTAGTAGTGTGTTTTATGTAAATGCAATGCTTATGTTATGGTATTGTATATAACCTTTTAGAAAGAAATCATGTTTTGACATATTGTATATATAAAATGCATGTTGATGTCGATATATAACCTACTCTATTTATAATCCAGAATATAACTTGACCCATAATGGTTTCAGACAATTAAGTTTTAAGGCAGTAGCCATATTGTTTATTGGTAGGGTTAGCCCACACTAGTATCTCTACATCTATTGCCTTCTGATGGCTAAAATAGATAGAAAATAATGCCAATCATGTAGAAGCTCATAAAAGCGGACTTGTTACAAATAGTGGAATAGTGGAGTAGATTGTTTTGTTCTACACGATGCTGAACATAAGTAAAATGGTATCATTGGATATATATTGAAGTTTAAGCTTTTAACCTTGTTAGTTGCCCTAAGCTTCCTTAAAATCGTGAATGATGTGATAGCATTAGCATAGTTCATTGTCTCAGTGGTTTGAATAGATGAGACATTCTTAATGTTTGGTTATAAAATGTGGTAGTCTTTGACAAGTGTGAAACTTGGCTTGTTCGTGCTATTTGGTAATGTATGAGTCTTTTGTATTTTACCATGAAGATGCAAATACGGTTACCTTGAAGAATGCTTGTATCCACTTTGGCTCGCACCACATCTAGCCGCTCCCCTTGTTGCCCCAACTTGAGATCAGTCTGTTCTAACCGATCGCAGATCTCATGTCCATCCCTTCCAACTTCGCCGCCAAGGACTGCATAACCTTCAACAGCCATCCTTCCATCCCCTCCATCGCTGCCACCACTTGCTGAACTTGAACTCCTTGGTTCAACAAAGCCATGGTGTCCCTCCTCCAGGTCCAATGAACCCTATGAACAGATTTATTGTGGTTCTAGCCTTGTGGCGAACCACAAACTGAACTATGGGTGTTTTACTGCCAGACCAAGAGAATACCTACCAGATTGGTGAGCTCTCATACCAATTTGTTATATCCCTTTACATGCAAGGTCACAGCCTTTGCCACCGCCGGAGAAGGATATAGAACAGAGGAGAACAACAAAGAATTTGGGGGAGGAAGCAAAGTCCCTTTTTCATTCATAAACTTGTTTGACTGATACAGCACATTTGACTACCTTTTATCCCCATTACTCACAGAGGCCCACAACTCGGTGCCCACGCCCAACACAACACACTCAATTCAAATACACTTTCCTTCTAGGAAAATGCCTTTCGCGCCTACGCCTCCCTTGTCTCTACTTCACACTCACGCTGCTCCTCCTATTCATCCTCTTCTTTAGGTGATACACTATCAGGTGTAATAGACGAAACCCTCCTATGCCTCGCTTGCTATCCCCAAGGCTACTGTCCGCTAGGCCGCGCCAGTGCGCCACTAGGTAGGTGCCTGGTGCCACCTCAATCTATGTCCTTGCATCGCCTAGATTTGCCGGCCGCCGTCTCAGCACAAATCCTACTTTTCTGTGCCTGCCTGGCACCTCACCTCATTGGTCTCTTTTTTCCACGTAGCAGCTGAGGGGGATGGAGTCTGAGGAGGGTGATCGAGAGGGCTGGGGATGAGGCACGGATTGAATTGGGACGAGGCACCTAAAGGAGGAGGGAAGGATATCGCGGACGCGGGGGGAAGGGTCGGAGGGATATGGAGAGAGGCAGGGATATGCCACGCGGAGGAGGGGATGCGATGTAGACCGTTGGATTCAATGCATATAATATGGGTCGTTAGATTTGATAAATGAAGGTATGAGGACTGATGCTGGTGTATTATAGGAAGAAGAATAAAAGAATAACTAGTCTTACATAATCCTCATAAGGGACTATCAATATATCACCTGACAAATATCTCTCCAAATCACACAAATTATGGATGCTCTAGATTACACCAAGATTCATGCAGTTACGGTGCTCTCTATCTTATCTTCTCTCCTCTCTCCCCCCCCCCCCCCCATCCTCTCATCTTCCTCCACTGACGCCCAACGCTAGAGGCACCACCACCTCGCCCCAGCGGGCCGCCCCCCTTCCTGGATCGCCGATGCCGGCGAGCCCCACCTGACTAACCTCCTCTCTCCCCCTCCACTCGCTCCTTCTCCATCCGAGCGGCGGTGAGGTGCCTGGTGCCCCGCCTTCTTTCCCATCTCTGGCGGCTCCACCGGAGACACCACTGCATCCTAACCACTGCAACAATGTTTCCCCTGCCACCAACACTGGCCCATTGCCCTCCTCCTCTCCTGCCATCTCACTGCCCACCACGGCCACCGGCCCACCGCCACGGCCATCCCTCTAAACTAGGGAACACCCCCTACTTCCCTGCCCCTAAACACCCCCCCCCCCCCTCCCCTATCCCTAACCACAAAAACCTAATTTCTTAGGTCCTCTGTCGGAGTTCGAGGCTCACCGGATTTCATCGAAGCTCGCCATAGACGAAGACAAAGCACGAATCTTGGAGCCATTCTGAAGGTTAGAAATTCATGTGGCCCCCGTGCCGCCAAAAAAGTTAGTGATGTATAGCAATTTCGTCCTCACAATACTACACATCATCAGGACGACATAGTTACAACTTGTAGAACACACTTGAACGATATATGAAAGACGTATACGTACGTACGGACGCAGGCGCGCGTGTTCTCTGTCCAGGGATCCAAGCTAGTGCTGCAGGTCGACGTCGATCTCGACGACGCCGCTGTTGGCGAGGCTGTAGTCGTAGCTCCTGCTGACCATGTACCCGCGCGCGAATCGGAACCGGCCGGTGCCGCCGACGACCACCGACTCGCGCACGGCGGCGTCCACGTCGATGAGGCCCTTCACAGCTACCGAGCTGCCGCGGTGCTCGCCGGCCTCTAGCACCACGTGCATGCTCAGGTCCGTCACCACGCCGCGCTTAGACACTCGCACCCCGAACAGCTGCGCCGTGCCAACGCGCTCGCTGCCGGCGCCGGGCTCCTCCGTCGGCTGGTTGCTCAGCACCACGATGTCCCTGAACTGCCGCGGCGGCGACGACGACGACGATTGCGGCGCCGTGTTGTTTCCCTCGACGACGATGTCGGTGGTGGCCGCGGAGGCGCGCAGCAAGGACAGGTCGGACACGACGCGCATGGCGCTGGGGATCGGGCCGGTGTAGTCGTCGCGCATGTAGAAGTGCAGGTGCGTTGTGGTGGTGGTCGTGGCGGCGACGTCGTGGTGGAGGAAGACGGCGGCTGCAAGGAGGAAGGTGCCGAGGAGGAGGGAAGACAGGCAGCCATGATCGATTGAGCTTGCCTTATTGGATATATGGCAGCTGCTTGTTTTGTGTGTGGTTGGAGGTCGCATATATACTCACTCCGTCCATCATTCTCTTTTTAAAAAGATTAAGATTAAGAAAAAAAGATTAATATATTCTTTATTAAATAAATGATAGTTTAGATAGGATGGTAGATAAAGGATAAGAGGTAAGACGAAAGGAATTTAAATAAAAAGCGGTTGATGACACAACTAACACTATAAAATCTTTTATACTAGAGGATAAATTAAAACATCAAAATTCCTTATAAAATCCCTTATAGAAGAGGATGGAGGGAGTATTGGTGAATACCTCGTGGATAGGAGCAGGGAATTTAAAAATACTTTTAAGAAAACTCGGTGAGAATATTTTGAAGATCATGTACACGAGATGATTAAAAGGACAATATTTTGATCTCTAACAGTTGATGTGATGTTATAGCTACGTATGACACATGGATACATAGTTATGATCAACCATGGCAGTCATTCAATGGCTATTATCTTCTTTAGAATATATATGGCTCAATATATTTTAAGCTTTATAGTAATAACTATACGAAATGGGTTCTAAATACACATAGAATATGAATTGTTGTGCACTACTATAGAACCTTTCATCTTTAACGGGTTTTCTGTGACAGCTCAAAGAGATGTTACAGATATAGTTATCTATATCTGTAATGGTTGTTTATATCACCTGTTACAGATATATGTAGAGACCAATAGCCGTTAGTGATAACTACATGTAACGGCTCCTAAAGAAAAGTTATTACTAATATGGCAAGAGTCATCTATAATGGCTTATAATTATGAACTAGTACAAATAACATGTAATCACTCATGGTTTTATTTTTTAAACTGTTGAATTAATGATTATTTGTTTTCAACCGTTATAGATGATTTGTTTCCAGTCAAAGTCATCCATTAATTCTAAGGCCCTGTTCGATACTCCATCTAGAGCTGCTTATTTAAGCCACGCGCAAAAGAGAAACATCATTAGCGCGTGATTAATTAAGTATTTATTATTAAAAACTTGAAAAATGGATCTATTTACTTTTTTAAGAGCTACTTTTATATAAAATTTTTTTTTACAAAAAAACTTACCATTTATTGTTTTGGGAAAGGTGCTCATAGAAAACGAGAAAAATAAGTTGGGGGAAATAGTGGAAACGAATAGGGCCATCTCCCCTATTCTCTCTGCCTGCCTTTCCTCTCCCACCTTCCTCTCCTCTCCCCATCCAAACGCAGCGCCGCACGCCCTTCCTCTCCGTATCGCCGGATGCGGTCTCCCCTCCTCCTTGCCTGCGACGAGAACAAAGCGACGGCGATGACCAAGTGTCCAGGACGCCATATCGGGTGGCCTTGACCCCAACGGCCATGGGATCTAACCTCCTTAGGCTGCTGCTCTCCACCCCCACGGCGACGTCTAACAGTGGCCTAGATCTAGTGAGGCTGTGAGGTGGCCTACAGCAACAGGCGACGGTGAGGCAGCCACATCGACAACCCCCTCGTCTTCGCCATCTCCGCGCTGTCCTCCTCTTCTCTCTATCATCTCCGCCTTGATGCACCCTTACCGTCGCAGTCCTTGCAGCGAAGCAGCAGAAGCAGCATGGCATCCCCGAGCCCTCTTCTGCCTCAACTCCCTTCTCCCCGGATCTAGCCGTGTTGACCTCGGGGCCGTCGGATCTGGCCGCTTCGAGCTCGGGCTGGCGGTGAAGAGGAGGAGGGGCGGCGGGAAAAGCGGCGCGGCGGCTGCAGAGACGAGTGGCGGTGATGTGGCCCTGGCAACGACGATCGAATCGGCCACGATTTGTTTTTTCTGTTTTTTTTCTTATCACTAACGGCTCATGATTCTGAGCTGTTAGTCCTATAGACCTCCACATCACTTACCAAAAATTTGTATTGGCTGGCTCAGCTATTACAGATAACGATTTTGAGTTATTAGTGGTAAGAGGTTATGTGGCAATCGTAATTAAAGTATGATTGATAAAAAAAACTATTATTTTCTAGATAACATGACTCAATGCATGTTGAGGGGTTCCAATTACATAGAATATGTAGATATACACCACACTACGTACTGGTTAGACTCGTAGGAATCTAGTTTAACATTGTAATTTTTTGTTTAGTTTTTAGAATGGGTTTACTTATTACGATATTGAGTATAGCCCATTCATCTGTTTCGTTCGGTGGCTTTCGACGTAGCTAGTACAAGGAAATATGGACCACGGAGAGCAAAAATGAAACATAGGAATTAAAAGATGGCCCAAAGTGTAATTCACTTTAAAAAAATATCTCTACTATAATTTGTTGTAAACATGTTACGGCCCTCAAGACAACGAGAACTCTGGACAAGAAAAAGTTCATAAGGTATCAAATCTCTTTTGCATGTATAACTTTGTGCTATTACTGTTGCAACGGTAGTTCTCATTAGATTTGTTATGTATTTTTTTTAATGTGGATATAGTTCATCTTGTATTGTGCCTAAATGTTATTCCAAGTAATTTATTTTATTACGTGGAAGCTAGAGTACAAATACCAACAAAGAAAGTGGTGCCACCTAAGCAAAAATACAAACCTACTAAAGTCGCTAGGCAGAAGACAAGGGAATCGGTATTGGCTAATTCTCCTGCCCAACATGACAACCAGATTCAGATGAGGAATGAAGACAAGTTATTTTTATAGGAGTATATATCCTTTTTGCAATGCAAAAATAGTCTTTATAATGCAACGAAATAGCAACATTATGGTTTACACTATTGTATTAATCAACGTGTAGAAGAGTAGGACGCTGAACTTGAGAAGAAGAAACAGGGAGCATCACAACTTCAGCAACAAATTGATGCAGATGTGTCGGATACCATGAAAAAGCAGGCACAAGAAACAAATACAACATTGAAAATCTAGTTAAAAGAGATCGAGTGGTTGAATGAACCGATAGTAGATACTAATGGCTTCCTTTGTCGTTTCATAAGCTCATCAGGTCACTCGTGCTCTGTAATATTTCTGCGTGCAAAAGATTACAACCTATCTTATGTGAACTCCTGTCTTTTTAATTGCACCTATGATCTTTCAACCTTATTATTGTATTTTACTAGGGAAGACTGATATGTTGCTTTATACGAGTAGTTATTAAGTAATGTAAATTATGTTAAAAATAATTTGTTTCTCTGCATATTTTGTGTGCTCTCTTGTTTGTTTGGTGAAGTCTACTTGAAACCAACGGATCATCCCGTGTTCAAAGCCGTTGTTTCTAGTCTATTTTTGTGCTGCTATGTATTTCAATTAAGCAGATCTTCCGGTGCTCAAATTCTTCCGATACTATTTGTCCACTGAATAATGGACCAATTTAGCGGACCGTTTGGGCTCAAAATCGTATTAGACCAAAATTCCACATAGAATAATGGGCTAGGACTATTATAAATTGGGCCTAAAAACGGGCTATACCTAATGTGCATTGGGCCTTAAGATGGACTGAGGCTTCAACTTCAATATGGGCCTTCAGTAAATTATGATGACACAGTACATCACAACGCTTTGCGACATGAGATTATGCCACAGCACAACATTATGCCACATCGGGTCCATGTCATCCGGTCAGCCATGTGGAGGTATTGCAGCGATTTGTTTATTACGTTTTTAGTTGGATCAATGACAATAAGTAATATCATAAGCCTTTGATGAACGGAAAATTGTCATAATCGTTTATGACAAGAAACCTTTTTTTTTCATCATAGAAGGTGATTAGAGATGCATTATGGGTGACAAACGAAATTCGTTATAGGATTCTACGATGAATTTTTGCTAGATAGTGGCAAAAACACGTCACAAAATGTCAAATCTCTTTTAGTCTTCTACACATACATAAAAGCATGTATAGTTTCACCCTATCACCAATTACCACGATTGATGCTAGATTATATCCTTTATCTATTAGAGCACGGTTTAGAACAAAGCAAAAAAAGGGATTTGCAGATCTCAAAAGTTTTGGGTACTTTCCCTAGCCCCCCAACTATCTACTCATAAACATAGTTAATTAGTAGATAGTTTGAGTATGAAAGAGATATAAGAAATACTGATTTGTTTGACCATTTACCGTCCTTGAGCATGATTGCGTGAGGACAGCCAAAACTCAACAAGCTGCCTGGTGGTATCAGCACCTACTCGACTCGAGTCCGATCTTGTAAGTAAACATGAATCTTCTTGTTTATGCATAAATTTTGAGTATATATCTTCAATAATTGTAAATTTTCCCTAGCCTCCAACATTAGGATAAAATGGATTTATACATGCCTACCTTATTCGAGCACAATATGTAGAGATAAAATAGAGTATAGCAAGCCCCTGGTGGTATCAGATAGCACTTAGCCCTGGATTCAGACACACCAATACAAAAGGTGCTCTTTGGGTAGATCTAGAAATTACATAATACAGATAAACTGAAATATAATACCCGATTTCCATAGCCCTCAATGAAGTACTTGATGACGAGCTCAACATGTAGGCGGTCTAGAGTATGAGAATAAAAGTACTAGTTCATAAGGTTGGGCCATTATTGCATTGAGTGGTCTAGCATAGACCAGCGACATTCTAAATCATGAACAGTGAGAATGGTTAGACTCTTGGCCTAGATGTCACACCCTGACCTGACATCACCGTAAAAGACGGCATCAGATAGGATGTGCCGTGGAGGACGGCGAACCATCCCCTGCGGAACCGCGATAACCAGTATCTAGGGTTGGCAATGGGGGCGGGGTGGGGTTGAGCTGGACAGGAACGGCCCCGCCTCCGCTCCCTTGCGGGTTCACCTGGCCCCGGCCCCAGAGTGAAGAACAGGGTGAAATTGTCCCCTGGCCCCGGCCCCTTCGGGGCCCGCCACCTGACCGGGCCCCCACAAGGACAAGGCGATGGCCAGCATGGCGGTGTGGCGACGGCCGATGGCATGGGAATGAGGTGGCGCGGCAGCGGCCGACGGCGCGGGGATGAGGTGGCGGCTGACAGCACGGGGACGAGGCGGTGCAGCGGTCAGACGACGGCCGATGAGGTGGTGAGGAGGGGAAAGCCGGCGTGGTGCGGGGCACCGGCTGTCGAAGATGAGCCGGCACGGAGGAGCAGCTGCCTGCGCCCTGTGGCCTTCTTGCCATGGCCTCATGGGCGCGAGGGTATCCGGTGGCTGGGGGCTAGGTGAGAGGGATACAAGAGTGGAGGATGAGGGGATTAGGGTTGAGTTTGTTTATATATGGGCTTCTATTCTTGCCTCCACCAATTGGGCTAGCTGGGCTTAAAACTAGAAATGGGCTACTTCTAAAATGGTAACACATACCCCGGGGCCCCGCGGGTAACTTACCATTCTCACCCCTACCCTCGCTCACCCGCTGGTCAGAATTTTCCCCTGCCACTGCCCCCATAGGGGTGGGTCCCCGCCAGGTCCCCTGCCCTAACAGGAATTTCCACCCCTACCGGTAATAGTTCCAGGATTCTAAGCTGGTACCCACGGTAACAAAATAGAAATCATTGCAAAACTAACTATACATTATAGCTTGTTGCATCTTTGGATAGATCCAGAGAAGCAACCTCCAAGCAAAAACAGCAACAATGGAACTTAGCACAGCTAGCACACCAACCCACAGGCAGTGGCTCGGGTGTAGGAATGAAACCGGAACCTTAAACTTCCTCAACCTGAACTTGAGGAAGGAGAAAAACAACAACAAAAGGGAGGGCGAGTACTTTCGTACTTGCAAGCCACTGGAAATGTGATTATACAAGCTTCAAAGGACGGCCACTATTGCATTGAGTGGTATAGCATAGACCAGCGGCATTCTAAATCATGACCAGTGAGGATGGTTAGGCTCTTGGCCTAGACTATTTGGATGGTTAGACCACTATCACTTTAATTGGTTTCACATGGACCAGTGGTGTTTTTAAGTGGTCATGTGTCACACCCTGATTTTTCAGGGAATTAAAATTTATTAAATAAGTTATTTTCAGAATTTATATTAAAGTGTAAATCAATTAACAAGTGAATTTACTAAAGGAAATAAAATTTTCCTTAACAAATCATGGTTGAACCCTAGCCGAGACCAAGTCGTTCCCACCTCAATCTCTCCCACCCCTGCGCTTTAAAAGCATCTTGACACCTCCTTGACATGAATCCGTCACCTTTGGAGGTCGTCGAGATCCCTAATGCCAGTTTCGCCGTCACTCGCTCTCTCTCTCTCCGCCTTCAGCCGCCGCTTGTAGCCGCCTCTTACCGTCGAATCCATCGCCGTTGAAGTTTTCTGTCGCCGCCATCAGGACCACAAGATTGAGAGGAAGCTCAGCCACAATCCCATTGAAGCCGAACCTCACCGGAAACCGCTCCTCATCGTTGACCCAAAGGACTTCGCCGTGGAAGCTCGTCGCCGGCCAGATTTTCATCGTCGGAAGATTCGTCGCGTCATCCTCTCCCCGTTGGTGTGCTTTGTTCCCGCCCTCGAGCCACCGTGCACCGGCAAATGCCCCGGCCTAAGCCCCCGGCCAGTGTGCTGACGTGGTCGCCAGGTCATCCGCCGCGTCGGCGCCACCGCTACTTCTTCGGTCCTCCGTGGCATCCATGCGGGCGCCTGCATGTCGTCTTGCGTGGCTATTTGCTAGGTTCAACCTATGCCATCTGATCCGATCGCATCGATCTTGGTCATCCAATCCTATCGAGTATCCAAGATCTAATCTTGACCATCGAATCTCCCTTGATCTATTTTCGACCATCGATCTCCGGGGATTCTCTCCGTGCACCAAGTCTATGGTAGACTGTAGACCGATCACCTCCTCTCCATGACAGGTAGGTCTTACCTATCAGTGACTTAGCCACTTCCTAGCTGATGTCATAATCCTATTTTTTAATAAAAAATAAATATTGATGATGCAATAAATCTATTTAATCCTTTTAAATAGGCTTTAATTGGATTTAATCTTGTAAAATTCATAACTAATTCATACGGACTCGGAATGAGGTCGTTCAAGTCTCAAAAATAATATAAAATCAAGATCTACATGTTTGTTTACTTTTATGTACTGTTTATTTGGTTTTTATTAGTGCTCTTCCTTGTTTTGCATGTTAGCTTATAGATTCCGTCATTTCGGAGGATCGCTAGTTTGAGGAAAGCATTTCTGAAGATTAATCAAAGGAGCAAGGCAAGTCGCACAACAATCCCCTTGAGCATATTGATCTGAATTGTGAAAACTATTTGGTTTTAACATTATTGCATGCATTTTTGTATGTCACCTTATTATGGGTTATTTTATTCCTAAATCCTTTGATTATGGCCATTATTGTTTTTGTCTCCCTACACCTTGTCACTTTGGGTTATAGTTGGACTATCCATGATCAAATATATTGGTTTGGCTACATTAATTAAGTTTTGCTTAGCCATGCTTAGAAAGACTAGTACCATTTCATGTGGGTTGACATATACTCCACTTATGATTTAATTATGGATAATTAATGGTAGCTTACGATAGTTGGTTGTAGTTGGTTAATTAATATTCCAACTAAAACCTGACTAATGGTGGGTTGTGAGCACATGGTTTTACTGGTCATGCTCATGACAATTAAGGACTAGTTCACGAGCTACTGTTGTGAATTATTTACTGTACTAACCACAAGCTAGAATGGACAACTGCTTGACTTGTTGTATAGCATGATCTTATGTGGAACACTAGGCTGTGAAGTATCGGTGATAAGTCCACCGGAGCTCTAAGTGAGTCTGTTCCAGGTATGGGAAGACTAGGATCTCGGTGGGTGCACCATGTTAGATTGTTTTATGCGATGGGTCATGTCACGATTTCCCCCTTTGCAGTACCATGGTGGTATTTCGGGGCATGGGAACATGTGCGGAATCGTGTCTAGTGGGTAAATTACACCTCTGATCAGAGTAAAACTATTCGAATAGCAGTGCCCATGGTTATGGATGAGCTGAGCAATATTTTTTGTGATTAGTCTCACACTGCTCACTAATGGTAATAATTTGGTAATTGATGAAAATGTAATGACTTCGGGTAAGGAGTGGTTAATTGGATATCTCCAGGTATGGAGAGGTTTTGTGAACTCCTAGTATGGAGTGGTTTGGGCCTAAACGCATCGGGTGTGCTGTTCAGTGATGGATTTAACATATGATTAAAATTATATTGTTTTCATACTGCTTTTAAATGTTGTTTTCTGCAAAAGAACCCTATTATGCCTCCTTTGAATCTCTATGGCATTATAGTGCATTCCGTGTGTGGTTTGTTGAGTATAGTGGATGGTACTCAGTCTTGCTTAATTACCATCATCAGCGATAAGCGTTCCGATGGAGAAGATAGACTGGAGACCTGGTTTATACCCCAGTTGAGCTGCTTGTGTGTCACACCTTGAATTTTACCCCTTAATAGAGCCAGACAAAAATATAACAAAGAAAATGTCCAAAGAAAATATTTAATTAAGGCTATAGAATTTAATTAATGGTGAAAATACAAAATAACAATCCATCATGGCTAGGAGTATTTTTCTTGTATTCCCCTTGCCAAAATACACTAACAGGATTTTTATTGGAATTTTTAGAGCATTGGAAGTATTTTTAATAAAACGGAAAGCATTATTGGAATTAAAAACCTCATGGGAATTCCTTTTTCCCTTTTTCTTTCTCCTTTTTCTCTTTTTCTCTTTTCTTTTCTCTCCTGGGCCACAGCCCGCTCTTGTGCTGGCCTGCTTCCGCGGCCCCCGCGCTCCGCGTGCCTCCTCTTTCCCTCTCTCGCTGACCGCTAGGCCCCGCTCGTCAGTCGCCGCGCCCACTCACCTCTCTCGCTGACAGGTCGAGCCTGCTTGTCAGCTTCATCTACCTCCCGCCATTCTCGGCCTTGCCCGAGCCGCGCAGCACCGTTAATCTCCTCGACCATTTAGCCTCCCCTTCCATTTGCCCTCAGTTTGAATGCCGTTAACCCGGTCTCCCCACCTCCCCGCGCATTCCCTCATGTTCTCTACCCCTCTCGCCCACGCCCGTGAGGGAATCTCGCAACCTCTCCCACGGCCGCCGCTTTCCCCTCTTCCAGAAATTCGGCTGCCTCGGCGGCGATCTCCCCCGGCCGACCCTATATAAACCCTCACCACTGCCTCCTCTCTCTTTTCCCCGAATCCCCCAAGCTCGCTGTGCCTTCTAACGCCGCGCGCACCATGATCCCGAAGCACCGCCGTGCTCCGCCGACTTCAGTCGCCACTCACCGCCGCCCTAGCCGACGCTAGGCTGCGCTCTCGTCTCCGTTCGCTTTGCCACATGCCGGGGCACCTAGGCCACCACCCCCGCAGGCCCTTATGCCGTTGGAGCCCCTCTCCCGCTGTCATCCGCCTCGGTGAGCGTCATCGCCGGCCTTCGGGCGTGAAATCTCACCGGCCTGCTTGGTTTCCTCATCCCTAACCCTTTTCGACTCGTTCCCCAGGGTCTTCCCATCCCCGTCTGCACTGCCATCACTGTCGGACGCCATTGGATCCCGCTCGCTGTCATCTTCCTGAACCGCCACGCCGCACCTCGCCTCGGTTCACTGCCATTCGCCACCTTCCCGTCGTCACCGACCCTCAGTAAGGCTCCCATCCATTTCCCCGTCCTCTCCACCGCTCGCCGTGGTACCACCCATCGGGCTACGCGCACCGGCGGGGCACTACCCTGTTTTCTCTAGGCCGTCCGATCTGCCTCGGCAGATCGGGGCCATCCGCACGCCCCTATCCGCGACCGCACGCGCGTGGACCGCGTTTATCATGCACCGCCGACCCTTGGGTCACTGGTCCGTGGGCCCTACCTGTTGGCAACGGTTCCCGGGTCTACTGACGCCATAATCCGCTTTTAATGTGCAATAATTCATTTGGGATTTATTTCCGTATATTGAAAATTCATAACTAATTCATATGAGCTCCTAATAATTCCATTCAAATTTCATTAAATCCAGAAAAATGCCAACAATCCATTAAAAATAGTTTTAGCTCATGTTTTAGTACTCTCATGTACTATTTTTATTTATTTGTGCTTTGAATGGTATAGAAGCCGAAGTTTCTGACGCTCCTATGTACTACGAAGTGTTCGTAGAGTTTGCAGAGCCAGAGCAAGGCAAGATACATCGCTTTTCTTGATCATATTGTGCCTACTTTATGCAAATTATTTGTTTTAAATAAATAAATGTGCATGTTTTCATTATTTGATGTGGGAAGGTATTTAACCTATGTATATAGTTTGACGACCATAGCATTGATATACCCTTTATTCCTTCGTAGCCTGGGTAACAATATGTTATGAAATGTGGGTGCTTAGCTATGCTTAGAATAATCTAGCTCACTCTGGGATTAATTATTCATTATAATCTTTATGATTGACTTTGTGTCGAAATATTGGGACCCTGGTCTTGGATAATCAGTTAACTAAAATATGACCTTAATGGTGGACTGTGGGTGCATGGTTTTGCTGGTCGCACCCATGGAAATTAAGGACCGGTTCGTGGGAACCCCTTGAGCAGTTATTCATACATACCACAAGCCAGCGTGGGCAACGGCTGGGCTTGTAGCGTAGCGTCTACCTCTCTTATGCACTATTGGTGAGAATGGGCGTGATGGAGTTGGGTCGGCTTGGGGTCGGGTTGATAGGCTTCCGGATCCATTGTGGCGCAAGGGGGGTAGCCTGGCTGATATGGTGTGCCCTATCGGCAGGTGCAACCTCAGCGTGGTGTAGATGGTTGAGGAGGAGTTGCGTGAACGGTCCTGTCACAACCTCTCACAGGGTGTCGTGGTGACATGTACGCACACGGGAACATGTGTGGGGCTATGTCTTGTGGGTATAGTTGTACACCTCTGTCCAGTGTTAAAATCTATTCGAATAGCCATGCCCGCCGTTATGGGCGTTTGGTCAAGACTCACCGTGATTAGTCCTACTTAAATAAATTGACCCAAAATATGCTATAGGGATAGGATGGCTGGTTGGGCCTGGTCAACGTGGTGTAGTGTTGATCAGTGATGGTTTAATACTACTTAAATAAATAACCTTTTTTCTTGTTTGCGAACTACTACTGTTTGCAATTGCTTTTACGCAAATAAATCCGAAGCCTATCTTTGTCTCTCGTGCATTATGCATAATTGCAGGTGTGACTTGTTGAGTACTGTGGGTGGTACTCACTCTTGCTCCCTTTCCCCCTCTCAGAGCTGGAGTTCTACTCCAACGAGGATCGTCAGGAGGAATAGGCTAGATCCGCCGTCAAGCTACCTATGGAGTGAAAGCCTCTGTGTGGCTTAGTTGTTTATAGGTTTATTTATTGTTTTCCGCTGCATTTCTGTAAGACTATTTTTATTCTGTTTGTAAGATATACTTTATATGGCAACTTGTTATTTGTGTACCCTGGCTTTCCTGGACAAGGATTTAATACACAAAAATATTTAGAATTCCGGTTGTGAATTTCTAGGTGTTACATTGTGGGAGTGGTGCTAAAGCTACGCTAGATCGTCTTTTCGTTGTAGAATTTTCTCCTATGAGGACTAAGTGCCTCTTACCTAAGTATTTTAACATTATTTGTGTTTTGGTTATGATTATCAAATTGTCAATTTGTGTATCCTGGCTAATTGCCAGATAGGGACTTTGTCGGCGAAATGGGACAGGGGGTCACATGTGCCCTGGGGACGCGTGGGTCATTGGCCACGTCAGTTCCCCGGGGCGTCATCGCCATCGGCCCCGGGCTCGTCCCCGGGGCGCCTTAGCCATCGGCCCCGGTCCCCGGGGCGCCGTTTCCAGCGGCTGCGCTCCCGGGCCCGGGCACCGATACCCCGGTTCCGGGCACCGATCCCCCGGTCCCGGATGCCGATGCTCGGGCCCGAGGCCGATCGACTCGACCTCAGGTGCCGATCGCCATGGCTCCAGGGGCCGATCCACCCGAAGAACTCGGTTGACCAGCTCCCCAAATATTCGCATTGATGGTGAAGTGACAGGGCGCCTCCCGCCTGTCTCCTGACAGCATCTCCATGATCAGATCGCCCGACAAGAAACCGACCAGACAGCCGCCTGCAGCAGCCAGGCGGCGAGATGACCAGACATGCTCTGCACAGCCGCCCGCAGCAGCAGAGCCAGGCGGCGACTAGACAACTCTCCGGCGCAGCGCCGTGGGCGCGGCAGGCTGCGGCATGCGTACGAAGCGACAAGACGTAGTATAGCTCTCGCTCTCTCCATGTACTGGCACTGTGGACTCCCCTGATTCTATAAAGGAGGATCCAGGCCACCGGGAACTGGAGAGGAGCTTTCCCCGTCTTCTGACTCGCTAGCTACTGCTCTTCTTCTCCGGCTCCGGCCGCAGGCTAGGCTTACCTTGTAACACAGCAAACCACATTCATCTCCACATAGCATACACACAGGAGTAGGGTTTTACGCCTCCGTGCGGCCCGAACCTGTATAAATCCTCCTGTCTTCCGTGCGTTGGTCGAGGTTCGGATGGTCCGTTCCCGAAACGGACAGTCCAAACCCCTCTGTCTCCCAGCTCGGGCCCCTGGTTCCCGAGCGCCGTTTCATCCTTCGTTCGATCCTTCTTCCACCGGACGCCTCGTACACCTGAGAACTACTCCCCTGGCCGAATCTCAAAAGGGGGGTCTCCCAACTTCCCGCCGTCGAGGTTTCATCCTCCGACAGACTTAATGCACAAAGTTGTTTTGGAAATTGATGAATTTCCGAGCGTGATATCATCACTAGTATTGGAAAGTTGGACAACTTTTGTCTTGACTGGCCTTGTGTAGACCAGTGGACTGTTAGACCACTTATGCCCAAACGGGTCTTGTGTAGATCAGCAAAGTTTTTTGATTATGACCATTATTGCATAGTTAAATCACTTTCACACTGACTGGTCTTGCATAAACCGGCAACGCTTTTGGTCATGACCATTATTGGATGGTTAGACCACTTTTGCCCAGACTGGTCTCGTGTAGACTGATGGCCTTTTGGTCACAACCATTATTCAATAGTTAGATCACTTTTGTGGTAACAAGTTGTCACATCGTGAAAATCAAATAAATTAATAAATCATTTATAGAAATTATTTAAAACTAAAAAAAAGTTAGGTTAAAATCTATGGAAATGTATCAACATAAAAATGGGTTATATAAAATTGTTTTAAATACTTCACATTATCCTGAGCGTCCGAGATTTGTCTAGGATGTTTTGGAATATGGGAAATTTTTTAATAAATGAAATATCATTTCAGTGATTTAAATTAAAAGAAAAACTTTTGAAAATCCTCTCTTGGCCACTAGACCAAAAGCCGCCCAGTTGATTCTAGCCTGCCTCCTCTCTTTCTCACCTCCCTCATGTGCTGGCCTACCTCGTGCTGCTCAGCTCAGCACGACCTACAAGGATCTCCTCTCTCCTGGATGCTGACAAGTTGGACCCACCTATCAGATCCATCTTTCTACTTGAGTCAGAGTCTGGCTCCCGTACACCGCCGCCTTCCCCTGTCCAATCCGGTTGTTTCCCCTCTCTGTCCTCACTCGAGGTTTCCTTATCCCGGTGAACCCTAAATCTCCACCACCTCGTAGACATAGTTGTATTTTAGACCCTCTTCTTTCCCTAAAAAGCTAATCAATCAAAAAAAGAAAAAAGCAGAAGCGAAAGCTTAGCCCAAGCCTTTATTTCTTGAGGGGAAATGAGTCCAATTTGAAGTGGTTACCCGATGCAATGGAGGGTCCCACTCTAGTATCTGCTTTGATTCATGCAGCTACTATGGTCACTGCTGGTGTTTTCATGATAGCAAGGTGCTCCCCTTTATTTGAATACTCTAGCCTGGCTGTGTCCGACTAGAACTCCTCCATCCTAAGCTATAAAAGGGACCCACGAGCTCCTCTCGTTCGATCTAAGCCCCAACGCGAGGTCGTCGTAGCCTCTAACCCTAGTTTAGTCGAGAGATCGAGCGCCGCCGTCGTCCGCCGCTTGTCATCGTTTGGAGCATCGCCAAGCCTCGCTGTTGCTTCCGTCGGGATTGCAAGAAGGAGGGGAACCTCGGCCGCATCTTCGTTTTGCTTGGACGCTGCCAAGCACCATCGTAGTCGACAACCTAAGCTGCCACAGCTTGGAGCTCGTCGCCGGTCACAGTCTGTCACCGTTCTTTGTCGCGCTTTAGCTTAGTGTGATCCCCATGTCACGCTCTTCATCCTTGTGCCCTTGGTTTCCGCTAGCACGCCGCTGTTCGCCGGTGACCATAGGGTCCCAAGCCGCAGCCGCCGGCATGTTGATGTGGGTGTCACGTTGGTGCCCTATCAGTGCCAGCTCAACCTTTGCCACCCACAAGGCTGCTTGCATGACCGCTTGCGTGGCGATCTAGACCAAGATCAATCTCGGCCGTCCGATCCCGGTTAACGCCAATCAAACCAATCTCAGTCGTCGAATCTACTGGACCGCTTCTGTGCACCCGGTCTGTGGTGGACCGATCCTTTATGACGCAATAAATCCCTTTTTCCTATTCAAAATTAATTATTTATTGCGTCATATTTCCACTAATAATTTCTATAAATGTTTTAAATCGATTAAAACTTCTAAAATTCATAAGTACTTTGTACGACCTCGGATTAAGGTGATCCAACTTGCAAAATTCATCTAAAATCAAGATTTGTCTAGTCGTAGCCTTTTTTAGTGCTTTTCATGTGTTCTTATGTAATGCTCATGTTTTTAGCCTGAGAAAAATTATTTTGAATAAAGGTCTAATTTGCGAAATTTGGCTCTTAATGGAATTTTTAGAAAATTCCAAAGTGTGTGCCAAATTATTTCCAAGTCAGCCCAAAACCCTTCCCAAAATCCCCCACATCCCACTGGTTTCAAATGACAAATTTAAATTCAAATCCAAACTCAAAACCTTCAAACTCCATTTGAAAAACCCTCTCTAGAAATTATTAGAGACCACTATTCATTCGGGCCGTCATTCTACCTTTTCCCTCCCCGCACCAGCCGGCCTCACCCTCTTTCTCCTCTCTCTCTCGCGTGGCGCCCTGGCCCACGACCCATTTTTGCCCCGCACCTCACTTGCCCGCACAGCCACCTCCACATGTGCTCGCTACGAAGCCACAGTGGGGCCCACATGTCAGACTCACACCCGTCCCGCTCCCGTCCACCCGGCATCCCACGTGCGACCACCGTTTCCATGTGTGGGGCCCACCTATCGGCTCAATCGTCTTCCTCCCACAGCTTTCTCACTTGTCTCCCAATCTCTCTCGTTTTCTCCCCGACAAGGCCATCCCCACCCATACCTCTATGTCTTGGCCAGCTCAAGCAAGTGTGACGCCCTTCGAAAACCCCGCCATCCCATCCAGCCAGTAGCCTTAGCGTGATTCACGCTCTGTTAGCCGCCGCGAGCTCCTGGGTCAAAAGCCAACCGGCGGCTAGCAACTTTTCACTAGCGAGCCTTGAAGGTTAATACTACAAAAACCATTTTTGGCGACACACCTCTTTAGTTTCACAGGCGACCTAAAAAATTAGTTGCCTGTAAAAATGGATCAAGGGTCCCTAGTCAAGGACCGCCTGTGAAAATAGATTTTCAGATGCGGTTATGTGGAGGCCATGCCCTGGGTACCTCAAGGAAGGCAATTACGACCACTCGGACAGAGGGTGGGCCGGTCCCTACAATTGGAGATAGAGTAGGACTCGGCTTCATATTACCTTGCATGACAAGGAAAGGGATATAGTCCTAACCGGATACTCTATGTACTGATAAGAAAAGCCATTGGTCGTATCCGACTGGGTTTCCTACCTTGTAACTCTCATCCCTCCAGTATATAAGGAGGGGTAGGGAGCCCCCTGGGGCATTTGACAATCTCACCAGAGAATATCGTGAAAGCAATACACCACAACTGGAAGTAGGGTATTACCTCACCTTGAGGGCCTAAACCAGTATAAATCTCGTGTGTCCTTTCAAATCCATCGAGTTTAGGTCCAATGAATAGCCCCATATAATTATTACCGATACAAAACACTGACAGTTGGTGTGCCAAGTAGGGGCTTCGTTGAGATCATCGTCATCAAGCCCGATGGATCCAACCATAGGAGTCGATAGCATCAACATCTCTCCCGGACAAGCCATCAGATTCGGGAGCCTCGACTTCATCACCGACAATCTCGACAATCTCACCTTGTCCGACTCGGTTTCAAGCCGATCGGCCAGGGACCAAGCCAACTCAGCGCCGGTTGGCCTACTCAACACCACAACAGTTTTCAACATCCTACTTCAGCAACACCCAAGATCTATGAGTTCTGGGACAACTCTCTTTCCTGATATTCGGCAACTCCCAGTTGGACAGCAGCTCGGGAAGCTTTTCTCCACCGCATGAAGTGTTCATGGCGTCCATGGGCTCAACTCCCACACAAGATACACGCCGACTATGCGATCAGCAAGAGGAGGAGGCTCGCCAACTGCGTGAGCAACAGAAGGAGGGCGCACGACGCTGCAAGCCGAGCGTGATACTCGCCATGACAACTTGCGCAAGGCTGGGCAGACTGCTCAACAAGATATCCTCCAAATCCAAGTTAGCGACCATGACATCTTCGTGACTCCACAATAGAACGTCTTGGCCGCTGCCACATTACTTGACACCTTGCAGTTCGGGCCCGACCACTAGGCCACCTCGACAATCGCGAGGATCAAAGCAATGATCACCGCTACAGCTTGTAAGCAACGACAACAATGTGGAGACACTTTCATACCGTCAAACAAGACGGCTTCAGACACAGCGGCTTCATCTGCTTTAACACGGCGCCGAGCAGCTGGCTCTGGTCAGCATCACTCAGAGTCATGACATACGTCACTCGGCAATCCGAGTAACAATCGATGGTGGCATCATCATGACGACTGCTGTGATAACCAGGATGCCCGAGGACGACTACGGCGGAATCTTCGCCACAATATTAACGCTCGACGCTGAGAACACGAGGAGAATGAGCGCCGCCGACTAGAAGATGAGCGTGAGCGCTTCGACCTCCACCACGAGCGATGTCATCGCCATAGTCGGAGTCGGAGCCCTCACCTAGATGAAGGAGTACCGGCGTTCAACCACGAACTACAATAAGTCGACTAGCCATCTGGCTTCAAGCTGACTGGAATAGTGAAGTACGATGGGAAGACGAACCCGGAGTCCTAGGTCACAGTTTACACCTTGGCAATCCGTACGGCTGGAGGCGATCACAAGGTCATGGCTAACTACCTGCCAGTTGCCTTGGCTGACTCAGCAAGGACATGGCTAACATGGCTTCCCAGACGGTCAATTGACTCTTAGGGGGAACTCCGTGAACGTTTTGTCGCGAACTTCCAGGGAACGTATGAGAGGCCATCTTCTGAGTATGATCTATATAAGTGCCACCAGAGGAAGAACGAGTCCCTCCGCGATTTCATCAAGTGTTTTTCCAAGAAAAGAAACTCAATACCTAAAATCAAGGACGAGGTCATCATCGCCGCCTTCCGCAAGGGAGTCAGAGACGTGCCGTTCATCGCCAAGTTCACTCGGAAGCCACCCAACTCCATCAAAGCTCTCTTCGAGATGGTCAATAAATATGCTGATTCAGCCGACGCAGTGATAGAGGTACTTGACAACAAGCCCCGATAGAAGGAGCGACGGGAGACGGACGACGTGGCCCTATCCAAGCCTAGGAACTGCAAGCGAAAATCTGAGGACCTCATTGCGGCAGTCGATCGCAACCGTCCTTGACCTCCTAAAACCAAAGATTATCAGAATGACAAGTGACATGCTCGGGGGCTCAATAGCTCAAATACAAGGATGGCATCCCCACTCCCAACTCGTGCAATACCGAACAACTAAGTCGCTTTTTGATACATATTTCCTCCTTTATATGATATTCTCATCTAAATGGGCCAGGAGGCAACTCACTTCCCTATGGTTTAACTCGGATACGGCTTAGCGCCCGTCGGGATCGGATCTGAAGGGGATGAGATCGTCAATTCCTCACTCTGCCTCATCAATGATGTAGCTGCTTACACCTAATAGGTGTACATACTGCGCATTTTCTATTTTTTCTCTTAATGATTGCAAAAGTACTCGAGTAGCATAAATTCCGATTCGTGAAGCTTTACTCCATGAAAGGCGAACTCAAGTCACCCAAAATGCGTGTCTAGTAAAGAGCCATGAGCCAACTCTCGACGCTCTGGAGCTATTACTAGTCGAGCAGAGTGTTTAAACGTAAGGGGTGAACTACTCGGGGAAATTAATATCAATAAGAGGAGGAACACATATTTACATGTATTGTAAAATACATAAATGTTCTTCGGGTGATTGTTTTCTTCATCAGATGCTACTCATCCGATATGTTTATAATGCAGGGTCAGTTCTAGATACGCGTAACAGGAACTCATGGCTACGAGCCTATCTCCTACGCTCGGGGGCTGGACCAATCTGCTATAATACACTTGGAGTGCGACGCTTCAAGAATAACTCGGAATGCTCTACGAGGGCTACTGCCGAGTACTCGCGCTAGTCGGGCCGCGGATGTCACCTTTACCTTGGTACGCCCATGGGGGCTAATAACTGACCTTCGGCACCAGTCGGGGCTCGGGTACCACACTGCTGGGTAGGGTATGCCCCATGAGGGTCGCCAGCCAAATCTTATGCTAATGCGAGGTTTGAGTACCTTATTTGGTCATGATTCTGTTGGGTAGGGTACGCCCCATAAGAGTCGCCAGCCGAATCCTATGCTAATGCAAAGTTCGGATATCTTATTTGGTTACAATTTCGCCAGGTTGGGTATGCCCCAAGAGGGTCACCAGCTGAATCCTGCGCTAGCGCAGCGTTCGGGTACCTATTTGGCCAAAACAGGGAAACAAGCCACTACTGGAGCTTTCAGTCGGAGGTAGCACCAAACCCGGAACCTATGGAGGTACTCATTATTTTTCAAGACTGGAAGACCCCAATCATTAGTTTCCTACTAGAAGACAAACTTTCTAAAGATCGCAATGAAGCCGAGTAAGTCAAGCGACGGAGGAAAAGCTTTATCATAGTCCGAGAAGACCTATATCGTCAAAGCGCATCCGGAGTTCTCATGTACTGTGTCACACCTGAAGAAGGCAAGCAGATCCTACAATATATCCACTCGGGCATTTGTGGCAACCATGCTGCATCCAGAACATAAGTCAGAAAGGCTTGCAGCTAAGGATTCCTCTGGCCAATTGAGGTTACCGACGCTGAAGCACTCGTCCTGTCATACAAGGGATGTCGATTTTTCGTTCGGCAAACTCACCTATTGGCATAGGAGTTGCAGGTATCTCAATTTCGTGGCCCTGTCTAGGGGCTTGACATGGTTAAGCTGTTCAAGAAGGCGGCAGGAGGGTTTACACATCTGTTCGTGGACATCTTCACAAAGAGGATTGATTCCAGACCTGTTGCTACCATAACTACGACCTGGGCGAAAGACTTCATACTGGGTATAATCTACAGATCTAGAGTCCCCAATCGCATCATTATGGGCAATGCGCTCAGTTCATGGATGACATATTCAAAGATTTCTGCAATGATTTTGGCATCGAAATCTACTACGCTTCGGTGGCATACCTTCAGAGCAATGTGCAAGTTGAGCAATGACCAAAATCTCCGGATTTTATACGGCTGCACTGGGTAGGTTGGTTTGGGCCAGCTTATTTGGTAGTAGGCCAAAGATATAAGTTCTTAAGTAGCATGCCCTATTGGGTCGCCTGTTGGTTGCGTTAAAATCGCGATACAGGTACTATTTTACAAGAACCGATTAAATAATCAGATATGCTTCATACTAAGCCTATAGCCAGGTGTATACATTCGGGTATCTCGATTATTTTAAGGTATTGAGGATATATCCTTATAAGGATTAATAGCTGGTCTCCATTAAAATTGGGGATATAGGTATCTCTCAAGTACACCTCATCACACATTGGATTTACTCTATAGTGATACTCGGTGTACATGCTTAGCCAAATTGCCATGAGCAAACTTTTCAGCTAATATATAGCTAAAAGGTCCAATTTCTAAGAAATATATTACTCGGGAAAGACTTAAATGTTAAAAATCTTTGACTTTATATTTAATTGTTTCCTAATTAAGCACAAAGTCGGGGGGGCTACACCTAATAGGTGCGCTTATACAGTGCACACTATTCAATTATTTTCATGAAGCCCTTCATAGCCTCGTTGCCAGCTAACATGAAGTAGGACTCGAGAGAAGAAGTACTTGGACAATGAGTACTCGGGAGAAAAGCACTCGAAAATCTCTTCACCGTGGAGGATGAGCACTCAGCATTAGCTGTGACTCAACTATGAAGGACTCAGGGGCTACTGTGAAGGCCATGGGCCCCGGGTATCTCAAGGAAGGCAATTACGACCACTCGGATAGAGGGTGGGCCGGTTCCTACAATTGAAAATAGAGTAGGACTCGACTTCATATTACCTTGCATGACAAGAAAAAGGATATAGTCCTAGCTGGATACTCTAAGTATTGATAAGGAAAACCCTTGGTCATATCCGACTAGGTTTCCTACCCTGTAACCCTCATCCCTCCAGTATATGAGGGGAAGTGAGCCCCCTAGGGCATATGATAATCTCACCAAAGAATACAGCGAAAGCAATACACCACAACTGAAAGTAGGGTATTACCTCATCTGAAGGGCCTGAACCAGTATAAATCTCGTGTGTCCTTTCGAATCCATCGAGTTTAGGTCCGACGAATAGCCATATATAATTATTGCCGACACAAAACATCGACAGGTCACCTAAGCCAACTGCCTCTAAAAATGACCTTATTTTCATAGGCTGTCGACTCAAGTGCCCGCCTGGAAAAATCGATTTTCACGGGCAGACCTTAAGATGTTTGCCTGTAAAAATCAATTTTCGAAAAAAAAACATATCTGCACCTAACTTTTTCATATGATGTCAGATAAAGACAAACTATGTATCAAAATTGTAGAGCTCAATGAGATCTACAACTTTGTAGTTGACAACTTTTCAGTTGACATCATTTAGGGGTTCAAGTATTTGTTCCAAAATTTTAGATTTATTTTAACAAAATCTCATATCTATGTTGCAAACGATCTCCGATAGAGATGAACTCTATATGAAAATTGTAGAGCTTGACAAGATCTACAACTTTGTAGTTGACAATTTTTCATTTGAGATCATTTAGACCATGAAACAATCATTACAAGTTTTGGAGATGCGAAGTTAAAAGAATAGCATCCTGAGTCTTGACAAGAAGTGCTGGATGGTGAGATGGTTTAGCAGATAGTGTGTGAAGGAGGTGTTGGGTTCGAACCTCATTTTTTGCACGCATGTGTAATTTGCGTGAAAAATAGTGAAATTATGGCTTTAGATGTGCAATAGTATATACAGATGCCTACTAAAATTCAATATATATTTTTTTGCGTGTCTAAAATAATAAAAGTGTGAAAATTCATTTTTACAGGCGCTCATCTTAGGTGCCCGCCTGTGAAAATGACCTATTTTCACAGGCCTTTATTTGCAGGCGGCTGACTTCCCCCGCCTGCGAAAATCAATTTTGGCCGCCTGTGATAGCATGTTTCCTGCTAGTGGGTCAAAGCGCATGCGCGAGCTTGCCGCCTCGTCGCATCGACATCGTCTCCGTCTTCCTCTTCCTTTTCTACCTCCGTCGATGATGAAGGGCACAACACCAGTGCAATGACTCGTCCTATCGGCTAGCCGTGCCATGCCACCGCTGTAGCCACCGCCACTGTTCGCCGTCGCCTTGCGCTGAGCTCCATCTATAAATAGAACCAAACCCCCTTCACCTGGCCACTGTGAAGCAAGACTAAGGCCGACCAACACCTCTCTGACACACATTCCAAGTTCCACCGCACCACCACCACTCTGGCCCATGCTATTCCACCGTCTTCGGTCCCCAACCAACCTAACCAACACCACCATGGGGCTCCCCGAAGCATCGTAATCTCTCACCGTCCCTCATCGACGCCAATCACCGCCGGATCCTGAAATCCCCAAATCCAGTCACCACTGTCCACCATTGCTGCCGGTTCGATTCTGCATCTCTGTTGAAGGTAGTGTTCGATTTCTCCCTCCTTTCTATTCTCCCTGAAGTGCTGCACCCTACCTAAGCCACCCCGAACCCCTCCACGGCTAGAATGGTCACTGCTGGCGACCTCTTCGACGGCAACCTCACCAGTGAGTAGCACCGCCGGGTTCTGCCACCCTCCGTCGACCCCCTGCAAATCCATGCCGTTCACCTTCTTCCTCACCTTCTCCACTATCTGCCGCCATGTCCCACTCCTCTCGGCTCACCGACATTTGCCGTATCGATGCTGGTCGCCGTCGACTGTTGATCCTCATCAGAGTCAGCCGTCCCGGTCCAAGCTGATGTGGCAAAGCCATGTGGCTGCCACCTCAGCCGACGAGGGACACCTCGTGCCAGTGTGGATTGGCCTGGGTGGGCTAGGCCACCGGTTGTGGGGCGGCCTTTCACGCCCAGAAATTCACCACCGAAATTCTGAACATTCATGTGTAGTAAATCTCTGCCCAAGAAAGCCAGGGTACATAATTCCAAGTTGCCATACAGAGTGCGTCTTACAAACAGAATAAAATCATATTACATAAATACAGCGGTAAAAATGAATAAAGCCTATACACAGTTAGACAAGCGAGGATTCCAATCCACAGGCATCTTGACGGCGGAGCCAGCCTAGTCCTCTAGTTGATCATAATCAGACGCGTACTCCACCACTGAGAGGGAGAAAAGGAGCAAGGCTGAGTACCACCCACAGTACTCAACAACCCACACCCACAATTATGCACAATGCACAGGGGCAAAGATAGGCTAGAGGTTTATTTGCATAAAAGCAGTTGTAAATAGTAGTAGTTTGCAACCAGTAAAAAGGTTGATTAATTGAACAATATTAATCCTCCACTGATCAACGTTACACCACGTTAACCAGGCCCAACCATCCACCTCAACTATACTAGCTCCATTAAGTCAAGTTAATTAAGTAAGGGTGAGACTAATCACGGTAAGTCTTCACCAATCGCCCACAACCGCGGGCACGGCTATTCAAATAGATTTACTCTAATTAGAGGTATACAACTGTACCCACAAGACACAGCCCCACACACGTTCCCGTGTGTCGGTGTATCACAAAGACACCCCACGAGAGGCTGTGACAGGACCGCTCACGCAACCTCTCCCTAACCATCCACACCACGCTGAGGTTGCACCTGCAGCTAGCATGCCCCACGTCGGCCAGGATATCGCCCTTGCACCACAATGGATCCGGAAGCCGATCAACCCTACCCCGGGCCAACCCAACTCCATCACGCCCATCATCACCATCGGTGCCTAGGAGAGGGAGAAGAGACGCTACAAGCCTAGCTATTACCCACGCTGGCTTGTGGAAAGTACGACTAATTGCCCAAGGGGTTCCCGTGAACCGGTCCTTAATTGCCATGGGTGCGACCAGCAAAACCATGCACCCACAGCCCACCATTTAGGTCAAATTTTAGTAATTTAACATTAACATATCCAAAGTTCTGTTTTCCGACATTGAGTCGAACCAAATAATGTAACTGATAATATTTAATTCCCAGGTGAACTAATAGTTTCTAAGCATGGCTAAGCACCCTAAAAATAGTATTCTAATCATGTTGTTACCCAGGTGACAAGGAACAAGGTTCAATGACTAAGGCATAGAATTATCAATTTATGGGTCATAAACCATACCACATGAAATAATAAAAACATGCAAGTTTAGTTGAATAAACAAAACATTTTAGCAAAATGGAGGTACAAAATGATCAACATTATAGTGTGACTTCCCTTGCTCCGGCTCAACGTACTCGGCTACAACCACATAGTACACGGAAGAGTCACCGGTGTCGGATTATATAACAGACAATGCACAAACAATTAAAAACAGTACCTGTGGGCAGTCAAACATGAGCTGAAAATATTTTTAATGAATTCTTGGCATTTTTTGTATTTAATGAAATTTGAATGGACTTAATCGAAGTTCATATGAATTAGTTATGAATTTTTGAAGTTTTAATATGATTTCCAATGTAAAATTAATTATTAAACGATTTATTGTGCAATAAATTGAATTAATGCATCACTGACCCCAGGAGCCGGCGCTGAAAGGCGGGCCCTCACAGGTCGGTGACATAGGCGAGGATGGTGCACGGTGGACTGAGTGCACCGCAGCCTAGCGGGAGGTGGCCTGGTCGACGGGCCGACGCGGCGCCCAGATGGCGCCGATGTGGCAGGGGAAGCGGGCGCCCGTAGGGCACCACGCGGCCGGTCCGGATCTGCCCAGAGGCAGATTGGACGGCCGCGGACAAAAAGGGGCTCGCCCCAGCCGGCGCGGCCGTGCCGCGGTGGGGCGAGCAGCCCGATGGTCGCCGCCGGCGACCATCTGGCCCCTGGAGAATGGCAGCGAGCCACGGGAGGGAACGAGGGAGACGAAGAGGTGCTCATCGAGGACTTGCGGCTACCGGAAAGCAGTGAATGGCTGCAAACAGAGGCGATAGGCGGTAGCTGAGGTACGGGACGATGGCGAAGTCAGCGTTCCGGCGAGGATTTCCGACGACGGAGGCGTGGATGAGGTTGAGGGGGTCCTGGCAAAGATATAGGGAGGATTTAGAGCCAAAATGGCCGAAGAGATCGACGAGAAGACGTGGCCACAAGCCAGCGGAACGGCTTACTGAGGAGGACGACGGCAAGCTTGGGTCTCCGACGGTGTAGAGGCTACCGGATGCGGTGGCCTGGCGTCGCACGAGTGCGGTGGAGCTGGCGGTGGCGAGCGTGCGGTCTAGCGGCAGCTACAGTGGCGGCGGCTGGCAGCTGAAGGTGACGGAGCGCGGCGGTGGTTCTGGATCACGCAACGCAGGGTGCTAGGGAGCTCGGGAGGCGTTGGTGTTTGAGGGAAAAGGAAGAGGAGAGGACGGTGAAGGTTTTTATGTGCTCGGGCAGGAGAGATCGTGGCCGAAACGGCTCCATTTCTCATGGGAGTGAGGGCGGCGGTGGCAGCGTCGTGCGCGTGATTCTCGTGCGAGAGGGAGTGACTACGTCGAAGATCGTGAGGGAGTGGGCGAGAACCTGGTCTGTGCCATTTGAATCAAGGACGGGCGCGCGGGGAGATGGGTCGAGGTGCCGATCGAGCGGCGGAGGGGAAATTTCCCCTCTGCCCGATCTAGACGGAGGAGAACGAAGGAGCTGACAGGCGGGACTGGCCTATCAGCGGGAGGGCGAGGGAGCAAGCGAGCGAGGCGGCCTAACAGGCGGGCCCCACGGCGCAGTGAGAGAGAGAGCAGGACGGGCGCCGACAGGTGGGCCCGCGGAAAGGCGCGCAAGTGCGGGCCGCGCGAGGAGGCCGGCGGCACAGTGCTGGGCCACAGCCCAGCGGGAGGGAAAAATTGGAGAAAAAGGGAAAAAGAGAAAGAAAGGAAAAGAAAGTGATTTTCCAGTGAAAATTTAATTCCAATAATCGTTTTTGATTTATTAAAAATACTTGTTGTGCTCTGAAAATTCCAATAAAAATCTTGTTAATATATTTTGGCAAGAGAAATAAAAGAAAATTATTCCCAGCCGCAGTATTTTATTAATTTACATTTTTCACATTTAATTAATTCATATGGCCCTTTTTAATTTATTTTATTGAGACATTTTCTCAGATATTTTTGTGTGGCTAATTAGGGGGAAAATTTAAGGTGTGACAAACCTACCTCCCTTAAACGGAATCTCTTTCTCGAGATTCGGACGTGCTGGTGAAGAGGTGGGGATAGGCGGACTTTAGTTCGTCCTCTCACTCCCATGTGGCTTCTTCCTCTGAATGATGGCTGCATTGTACCTTGCAAAACCTAATCACTCAGCTTCGGGTGTTCCTTTCACTGATCTCCAAGATCCGAATTGGCTTTTCCACATAGGTGAGGTCTTCCTAGATCTCGATTTGCTCAGGATCAGCCTGTTCCACTGGTATCTTTAGACATTTCTTCAGTTGTGACAAGTGGAACACGTCGTGTATACCTTCCATTGAAGCTGGGAGGCCCAACTGATATGCCACTTTGCCTTTACGAGCTAGCACTTGATAGGGTCCCACGAAACAAGGTGCTAGTTTCCCTTTGGTTTGAAACCGGTGTACTCCTCGAAGTGGCGTGACACGAAGATACACATAGTCTCCTTCCTCAAAACTTAGGTCTCTACGACGGTTGTCGGCGTAACTCTTCTATCTGGATTGAGCTGTCTTCAAGCGCTCCCGTATTATGGCCACTTTCTCTTCTGCCTCTTTGAGTGCGTTGGTTCCGAATACCTGGCGTTCACCTGTCTGATCCCAAAAGAGGGGTGTACGGCACTTCCTGCCATACAGAGCTTCGAATGGTGCCAACTGCACGCTGGCTTGGTAACTGTTGTTGTATGAGAACTCGGCATAGGGTAGGCTCTTGTCCCATGTCCCTCCGAAGTCCAATGCACAAGCCGTTAGCATATCCTCTAATATCTGATTGACTCTTTCAATCTGACCATCGGTTTGTGGATGATAAGCTGTGCTGAAGTTTAGTCGAGTTCCCAGTTCTACTTGTAACTTCTGCCAGAACTTGGAAGTGAACTGGCTACCACGGTCGGATACAATCCTCTTGGGTACTCTGCGTAGACACATTATTTGTGCAATGTACAGTTCTACCAGTCTTTTACCCGAATATGTTGTATGCACGGAGATGAAATGAGTGACCTTGGTGAGTCGGTCGACGATCACCCAGATTGAGTCATATCCTGAAGATGTGCGGGGCAAACCGGTGATGAAGTCAATCCCGATATCTTCCCACTTCCACTCTGGGACTCTGAGCGGCTATAAAAGTCCGGCAGGCCATTGATGTTCTGCTTTGACTCGTTGGCACATATCACAAAGTGCCACAAATTCTACGATTTCTCTTCTCATGTTGGCCCACCAAAACATTGTTTTGAGGTCTTGGTACATTTTAGTGCTTCTGGGATGAATGGAGTACTGCGTCTGATGAGCTTCCCGGAGGATTAAGTCTTTGAGTTCCTTGTTTTTCTAGGACGCACAATCATTCTCCCATCCAGACTGTCTCGTGCTCATCTTCCGTGAATCCTTGGGCTTTTCCAACTCTCATGTTCTTCTTGAGTTCTTTGATATTTGAGTCATTCGCTTGGGCCTCGTGAACCTGATCGAAGAGTGTGGGCTGGGCCTCTAGGGCTACCACGAATCCAGGGTCAACGATGCCCAGATTTAGACGTTTGAATTCCTGCTGCACTTCCTTGCACAATGTCTCCGCTCGAGCGAGGTTGCAGTAATTTTTCCTGCTCAAAGCATCTGCCACGACGTTGGCTTTCCCCGGGTGGTAGTGTATTCCCACATCATAATCTTTAATCAATTCCAGCCACCTTCTTTGATGGAGGGTCAGGCTAGGTAAATATGTATTTCAGGCTCTTGTGGTCCGTGTAAATCTCACCGTGGTTACCGATAAGGTAATGCCGCCAAATCTTCAAAGCATGGACCACTACAGCTAATTCCAGGTCATGGGTCAGATAGTTGCCCTCATGGGGGCGTAACAGACGCGATGCGTAGGCTACCACTCTTCCTTCTTGCATCAACACGCATCCTAGACCTTGGCGAGATGCATCACAGTACACCTGGAAGTCTTTTTTGGGATCTAGCAAGATCAGGACCGATGCTAAAACTAACTTCCTTGTGAGTTCTTTGAAGCTGCGGCTGCACTCAGCTGTCTAGACAAACATCACATCTTTCTTCAACACTTGAGTCATGGGTCTCACAATCTTTGAGAAGTTCTCGATGAACCGGTGGTAATACCCCGGAAGTCCGAGGAAACACTGTACTTGTGTCACTATCTTGGGCGGTTTCCAATTGGTAACCGACTCCACGTTTGTTGGATCCACAGCAACTCCGTGGGCGGTGACAATGTGTCTGAGGAACTGCACTTCTCTTAGCCAGAAGTCGCATTTGCTAAACTTGGCATATAACTGGTGCGCTCTCAACTTCTCGAGAACCAAACAGAGATGTTGCTCATGCTCTTCTGTTGATTTTGAGTAGACCAGGATATCATCGATGAAAACCACCACAAACTTGTCCAAAAACTCCATGAACACCTTGTTCATCAGATTCATGAAGAAAGCCGGTGCATTTGTCAGTCCGAAGGACATAACAGTGCACTCATACAACCCATATCGAGTGGTGAAAGTTGTCTTTGGTATATCCTCTTCCCGGATCCTCAGCTGATGATAGCCTGATCATAGGTCTATCTTGGAGAAGACGGTGGCACCCTCCAATTGATCGAAAAGATCATCAATCCTTGGTAAAGGATACTTGTTCTTGATAGTGATGTCATTTAGGGCGCGATAGTCCACGCACATCCGCTTTGTTTTGTCTTTCTTTTCCACGAAGATGACTGGTGCACCCCAAGGAGAGGTGCTTGGTCAGATGTAACCCTTCTGTAGCAGATCGTCGACTTGCTTCTTGACTTCTTCCATCTCGTTCGGTGCCATTCTGTACGGCCTCTTGTATATTGGCGCTGTTCCTGGTGCCAAATCAATCCTGAACTCGATTTCCCTTTCTGGTGGCATCCCCGGTAGATCTTCCGAGAACACATTCGGGTATTCCCTTACTATTGGAATGTCCTCTATTTTTCCTTTCTGGCTTCGTCCCACCTTCCGACGGTTGCTTTGCTATGACGTGATTCAAGCTTGCTTCCTGTCGTTGTGGCACTGGCAATTTGAAAATAACCGCCTTTCCTTCCGGGCTGGTTACCGTTATGGTGCGATCGGCACAGTTGATCACTCCTTTGTGTCGGGTCAACCAATCCATTCCTAGGATGACATCTAGGTCTTTGGATTCCATGAGGATGAGATTGGCTAGACAAGGTGATCCTTGGATTTCTAGGCTCACTAAAGGGCTATAGTGAGCTGTTATCATGCGGTTCCCAGGTGTATAAACCCGTATGGGGATCTTAAGTTCCACTACTTTAATCCCTGTGTTCCCACAAATTTCTTGGATATGAAAGAATGCGTTGCACCAGAATCGAAAAGTACGGTAGCAGGTATTGAGTTCACGAGAAACATACCCAGTACTACCTCCGGTGTAGCCTGTGCCTCTTCTGCGGAGACGTGGTTAACACGCCCCTTTATCACCTGCTGATTGGCATTGGGGTTCTGGGGAGTGGCAGGCCTGGGTCCCATGCGCTTCGGCTTCGGGCACTTGTCAGCAAAGTGGCCCGATTCATTGCAATTGAAGCAGATGAGGGTCTTGCCCCCACTGTCTCTTCGTGGCTGACTCTGTTGTGCTGGTGCCATTGGCGGGCATGGAGCGGGGTGACAGTTGTGCTACCCACTGTTGCTGTTGTTGCCTCCGAAGTGCCCTGGATGGAACGGACACAGCTGGCGGACGATCATGGTGGAAGGTCCACCCTGATGCGCCAGCATCACCCGTGGCCTCTGGTGCTGCCCCTGGTGAGCTCAGAACTGGGCCTCTTTTCTCTTGCGGTCCACCTTGTTACGCTAGTTTTCCTGGCGGATCGCCTTATCCACCAGCTTCTCGAAGTCTAGGTAGTCACTTGAGAGGAGCTGGTTGGTCAGCTCGTCATCTAACCCGTCCAGGAACTTCTCCCGTCTCTCTTCATCTGTGCGGATATCCTCAGGCGCGTAGCACGCCAAACGGTTGAAGTCGTGGAGGTACTCCATGACTGTCCTGTTTCCCTGCACCAATTCCCTGAACTCTCTCTTCTTCTGGGCCACGATTCCTGCCGGAATTTTTGACTTCCAGAAGTTGTGGCAGAATTCCGCCCAGGCGACCTCGGTGGTAGCAGTGCGGGTCACAAGGAAATTGTCCCACCAAGCTGATGCGGGACCTTGGAGCTGGTGTGTTGCAAAAGTGACCTTTTCTTGGTCGTTGCACTGGAGGAGATTGAGCTTCTTCTCGATTGCCAATAGCCAGTCATTGGCGTCCATGGGGTTGGTGGTGCTAGAGAAGGTTGGCGGCCTGACCCTCAGAAACTCAGGCAATTTCGACTAAGGAGCAATGGCCAGGATGTGAGGTTGCTAGTGCTGCTACTATAGATTGTTTTGCTGCATTTGCTGCATCATAATTGCCAACATTTGGTTCTGGTTGGCCAGAACCTGTGCAAGAGTCGGGTTCTCTGGTAGCGGAGGTGGCATGTGATTAGGAGCTCCGAGGTTCTGGGGTGCTCCATCCTACTGGTTGGTAGCGCTGGTGTCGCTGGCAGCACGGTTACCATTCCTTGTGTTCACCATCTGAAGGGGATAGCAGTGGAAGGGAAGGAGAAAAACAAAGGGCTCAGAAACAGGAGTGATAATTAAGTGACTGAATTAAATTAACTGGAATTTACGGTTGGAAACATGAGAAAAAACTAGTTCAACTTTTAATTATGGCAGACACACCACAACAGACGGTATGCCACCAACTAACCCCAAGCAAGCATCCTAACATTACAACTAATCATGAAATCAAACTAAGAAAAAGGATGAAAACTAAGGACGGCGTTCCTAGTGCTCTAAATGGCTCCTGCGGTCATCCGAGTTGTACTCCGGCTCCTGCTCGTCGCCCATCTCGTCGTCATTGTGGCTCCTAGATCCGCTCACGTAATCCACACTACCTTGAGCCGAGGAACTAGCCTCACTACGGGTGTAAGACCCGCTGAAGGAGCTGCTGTCCTCGGTGGAAGTGAAGCCCCCATGGATGCTAGTGCCTCCCTAAAAGCTGCCGTCACTCGACGACGTGCTGATCATGCCGCCCGTTGGTGTCGGAGTTGGAGCGGGCGCTGGCGCTGGAGCTGGAGCTGGTGGCGGTGAGTGTGGCCCGTTCCTGGGGGCCAACTGAACCCGCACCGGAGGAAGGGTCCTCTTCCTCGGGGTCAGACGAATCCTGGCCCCATCGGGTGGCGGCTGTCCCTTCAACTCCATGACCTCCTTCTTCAGGCGGTTGATCTAGTTCTGGAGACCCATAATGGTCATCCGGTTGGCGTCCTCTCAGTTGTGGGCTGCACGCACACAATTGGCATGCATGTAGTCCATAGCCCACATCGCCGGCCTCATGTGGACTATGGTGGTGTCGTTCTCATTGTCAGCCAGCTGAAAGGTGCTGTAGACCTGGTAGTGAGTCCGGCTGGGGAGGTAGCGGTAGGCGGTGGTGCGGAGGGTGGAGTGAAGCCTCCGACGTAGCTCTCCGATTAAACAGAAAGTTGCCTCCTGGCAGGCGTGGTCGTAGGTACGCCCGCCGATGTCAACCTCCATAGCTGGTAGGAGGTACATCTCGCCTGGCAACTCCAAGCGAACCCGGTGCGGGAGCTCACCCTCCATGGGCTCCACCGCAGTGTACTCTGGGGCATGGCTGTACCCCAATGTGAAGCTCATCATACGAAGCTCCTCCACAAATCCACCCATGTCTATGCCGCGCTGGTTGGGGAGACTATCCATCTATAGAAGATAAGGAGGGAGAATCAATGTATGCTCAGATCCAAAATAAGTGAACAGTAAATAATTTGGAAATAAACAACAATTTTATGCATGAAATAATTTTGTATGTAAACTTGAGACCAACGAAATAATACAGCAGAACCAAATAATACCGAATAGATTTTAAAGAATAATTGCAAAGCAAGTAGAAATATTTTATGCATGCCTTAAATCATGTATCACCCTGATTAACTAATGTTTTCTCAAAATTTGGGCACCTATGCCATAACCCTTGAATAAAATTTCCAACCCAAACTTGACCTGACTTAGAAATTTCAGTCAAATAAAAGGCCAAGATTTTATCCCAATCCGAGAACAAATTTCCACTTTTCCCGAAATAACTCCAAGTGCAAGAAGCATGTGCAAATGAGAATTTCAGAGGGCTCTTATGGTTTCCATTTGGCTGGTCCTACGTCAAGCTCGGCTCTGATACCAACTTTTCATGCCCAGAAATTCACCACCGAAATTCTGAACATTCATGTGTAATAAATCCCTGCCCAGAAAAGCCAGGGTACACAATTCCAAGTTGCCATATAGAGTGTGTCTTACAAACAGAATAAAATCATATTACATAAATGCAGCAGTAAAAACGAATAAAGCCTATACACAACTAGACAAGCGGAGGCTTCCAATCCGCAGGCATCTTGACGGCGGAGCCAGCCTAGTCCTCCACTTGATCATCATCAGACGTGTACTCCACCATTGAGGGGGGGAAAGGAGCAAGATTGAGTATCACTCACAGTACTCAACAACCCACACCCACAATTATGCACAATGCATAGGGGCAAAGATAGGCTAGAGGTTTATTTGCATAAAAGCAGTTATAAATAGTAGTAGTTTGCAACCGGTAAAAAGGTTGATTAATTGAACAATATTAATCCTCCACTGATCAACGTTACACCACGTTAACCAGGCACAACCATCCACTTTAACTATACCAGCTCCATTAAGTCAAGTTAATTAAGTAAATGTGAGACTAATCACGGTGAGTCTTGACCAATCGCCCATAACTGTGGGCACGGCTATTTGAATAGATTTACTTTGATCAGAGGTGTACAACTGTACCCACAAGACAGCCCCACACACGTTCCCGTGTGCCGGTGTATCACCACGACACCCTAGGAGAGGCTGTGACAGGATCGTTCACGCAACCTCTCCCTAACCATCCACACCACGCTGAGATTGTACCTGCCGCCAGGATGCCCCACATCGGCCAGGCAAGCCCCCCTTGTGCCACAATGGATCCGGAAGCCGATCAACCCCCGGGCCGACCCAACTCCATCACGCCCATCCTCACCATCGGTGCCTAGGAAAGGGAGAAGAGACGCTACAAGCCCAGCCGTTGCCCACGCTGGCTTGTGGAAAGTATGACTAATTGCCCAAGGAGTTCCCGCGAACAGGTCCTTAATTGCCATGGGTGCGACTAGCAAAACCATACACTCACAGCCCACCATTTAGGTCAAATTTTAGTAATTTAACATTAACATATCCAAAGTTTTGTTTTCTGACATTGAGTCGAACCAAATAATGTAACTGATAATATTTAATTCCTAGGTGAACTAATAGTTTTTAAGCATGGCTAAGCACCCTAAGAATAGTATTCTAATCATGTTGTTACCCAGGTGACAAGGAACAAGGTTCAATGACTAAGGCATAGTCTTATCAATTTATGGGTCATAAACCATACCACATGAAATAATAAAAACATGCAAGTTTAGTTGAATAAACAAAACATTTTAGCAAAATGGAGGTATAAAATGATCAAGATTACAGTGTGACTTGCCTTGCCCTAGCTCGACATACTCGGCTACAACCTCGTAGTACACGAAAGAGTCACCAGTGTCGGATTTTATAACAGACAATGCACAAACAATTAAAAACAGTACATGTAGGCAGTCAAACATGAGCTAAAATTTTTTTAATGAATTCTTGGCATTTTTCTAGATTTAATGAAATTTGAATGGACTTAATCGAAGTTCGTACGAATTAGTTATGAATTTTTGAAGTTTTACTGTGATTTCCAATGTAAAATTAATTATTAAATGATTTATTGCGCAATAAATTGAATTAATGCATCACTGACCCCGGGAACCGGCACCGACAGGCAGGTCCCACAGGTCGGCGACACAGGGGAGGATGGCACACGGTGGACCGAGTCCACCCCGGCGCAGCGGGAGGTGGCCACGTGGTTGCCATGCGGCAGCCACGGCGGGCCGATGGGCCGACGCGGTGCCCGGATGGCGCCGACGTGGCGGGGGAAGTGGGCGCCCACGAGGCGCCACGCGGCCGGTCCGGATCTGCCTAAAGGCAGATCGGGCGGCCCTGGACAAAAGGGGGCTCGCCCCCGTCGGCGCAGCTACGCGATGAAGGGACAAATGGCCCGATGTCGCCGCTGGTGACCATCCAGCCCCCGGAGAACGGCGGCGACCCACGGGCGGGAACGAGGGAGACGAAGCGGTGCTCACCGAGGAGTTGCGGCGCTCGAAAAGCGGTGAATGGCAGCAAACAAAGGCGATATGCGACGGTCGAGGTACGGGATGACGGCGAAGTCGGCGTTCCGGCGAGGATTTCCGACGACGGAGGCATGGACGAGGTTGAGGGGGTCCTGGCGAAGATATAGGGAGGATTTAGAGCCGAAATGGCCGAAGAGATCGACGGGAAGACGCAGCCACAAGCCGACGGAATGGCTTACCTAGGAGGACGACAGCAAGCTTGGGTCTCCGACGGCGTAGAGGCTCCCGGATGCGGCGGCCTGGCGTTGCACGAGTGCGGAGAGCTGGCGGTGGTGAGCGCGCGGTCTGGCGGTGGGTACGGCAGCGGCGGCAGGCGGCTGAAGGCGACAGAGCGCGGCGGCGGCTCTGGATCACGCAACGCGGGGGTGCTAGGTAGCTCAGGAGGCGTTGGTGTTTGAGGAAAAAGGAAGAGGAGAGGACGGCGATGGTTTTTATGCTCTCGGGCAAGAGAGATCGTGGCCGAAACGGCTCCATTTCTCATGGGAGTGAGGACGGCGGAGGCGGCATCATGCGCGTGATTCTCACTCGAGAGGGAGTGACTGTGCCGGAGATCGTGGGGGAGTGGACGAGGACCTGGTCTATGCCGTTTGAACCAAGGACGGGCACGAGGGGAGACAGGTTGCGGCACCGATCGAGCGGCGGAGGGGAAATTTACCCTCCGCCCAATCCGAACGGAGGAGAACAAAGGAGCTGACAGGCGGGGCTGGCCTGTCAGCGGGAGGGTGAGGGAGCGCGCGAGTGAGGCGGCCTAACAGGCGGGCCCCACGGTGTAGCGAGAGAGAGAGCAGGACAGGTGCCGACAGGTGGGCCAGCGGGAAGGCGCTTGAGCGTGGGCTGCACGCGGAGGCCAACAGCACAGTGCTGGGCCGCAGCCCAGTAGGAGGGAAAAATAGGAGAAAAAGGGAAAAAGGGAAAAAGAGAAAGAATGGAAAAGAAAGTGATGCCCATTGAAAATTTAATTCCGATAAACTTTTTAATTTATTAAAAATATTTCATATGCTCTAAAAATTCCAATAAAAATCCTGTTAATATATTTTGGCAAGAGGAATAAATGAAAATTATTTCCAGCCACAGTAATTTATTCATTTGCATTTTTCATATTTAATTAATTCATTTGGCCCTTTTTAATTTATTTTTTCTTGGGACATTTTCTCAGATATTTTTTTTGTGGCTAATTAGGGGGAAAATTTAGGGTGTGACATGGCCCACCCGACCCGTAAGGCCTCGGTCCACCGGCCCACTTCACTCTTCGTCCCGTAGGCCCAGCCCACCATAGACACCCCCTCTCCCTTCACTAACATCCTGGCCCCACCTGTTAGCCTCTAGATATTTTGTCTTCCTTTTTCCAAAATTCTTTTAATACTTTTCTATTTACAGAAAATGATTTAAACTTTAAAAATTCATAACTTTTAAAGCATAACTCCATTTGAACCCATTCAACTCTCCTTTTTTTAAAAAAAAAATGAGATCTACACAATGGTACTATTGGTTACCTAAAATAGGTTCTGATTGTGTGTACTTTTGTTTGTTTTCTTTAGCGACGCATAGAAGCCGGTACTGAGGAACAACCACTCGAGGAATACGCCGAAGGAACTCAGGAACTAGAGCAAGGCAAGTCACGCCTTTGAACATATTGAACCTATGTTTGCATACGTAGGAACATGTTTTCAGTTGTGATTCGCAAGCCGATCCGATAGGCCTAACCTAATTGCTGCTTTAAGACCCTCCTTCGATTAATTGACTACCCAATACCTTGTAGCCCCATTGTGGTCCTGGTACTTGTACCCCTGGGTATGAGTATCGATGACACTCTTATATCACCTAATTTGACGAATAAGAATATAGGGTTGTGAAATGATTTGAACCTCGGCACTCGTTGTCGTTGTGATTTACGAAATAAAAAGGGATTTTTTATGAAAATCTTCGTTATGGGTCATTGCCGCCTGTGTGGCTCCGACTTCACATGGCACATAAGGACATATTTCCTGTAGAATTGCACTGATCATAATACAGTGCGACCACACAGGTGGTATAGGACGCTCCTAGTCAAGTAATTAGTATTCCCATAATCGTTTTGGTTACTAATAGAAGAGGAGTCGATTGGGTGACATAAGGGTGAATAGTGGCCTATATCAAATAACTGTGAAATTATAATAGCATGACTCCAAATAGGTGAATAGTAATAATATATTTCAAAATGGTAAAAGTAATAATGGCATGGATAATTAAGCCAAAAATCAAAACCCAGCAGTGATGCCAGCTTCTATAGCAACATTTCAATAATATATTTTGAATTCATCTTTTACTTAGCATATCTGTATCAACTTTGCATATTTGTTTATAATTCTAACAATAGTATATGCATGTATCATTTATTTGAATAGGTCCGGATTATTTTCTTGTTTGATCATATTGTGGACTCCAAAGAATTGAATGGAACACAATACTACATTAATAAGGGATATCGGTACAATATACTAATTAAAAAGATTAGTCCCTTAAATACTCCCTCTGTTTGAAAATATAAGGCATATTTTTCATAATACTTTGATCATTAGTATTTTTCATAATATATCATTAACAACTATAAAATTAATATCATATAAAAATATTTTTAAATACGAATATAGTGATACTACAGCATGACACTAAATACACATATTTTTAGTTTAATTATTAGTCAAAATTTTCAAATGTTGACTTTGCGAAAAACAATGACGCCTTATATTTTCAAACGAAGGGAGTAGATTTGTTAGTTAGTATTTTCTTTTTTCCTATTAATGTGAAAATTGATATGATTTTCAATTAATGTGAGAATTCCTTTTATTTGTGACAAATGTGAAAATGACTTTGTATTAACCTAGGATTATTATGGATTTTAAAAAAAACATCGAACTAGTACAAACAAATATGCATGGAACTAATGCCAAAAGTTCAAGCTGTTTTGGCACCACGCACTAACAGACGTCATAGTAAGGCAGCCTTCCATGGTGAGGGAAGGAAGAGAAAACTCTCTCCTTTTCTGTGAGCACGTTTTCCAAACTGTTAAATGGTATGTTTTTTTAAAAATTTTCTATATAAAAGTTGCTCTAAAAATTTAAATAAATCCATTTTTCAAGTAATAATTAAAACTCAATTAATCATACGCTAATGCCTCATCTTGTTTAGCGTGATCTTCTTCTTGTTTCTTTAACAATACATTTTATCATCAGAAATTATTTTTTTGACAGTAAACCGACAAGAATATCGGATAGAAAAAAGAGCATGAAAATTTTCATTTTCGTGTGGGTTTCCCCACAGAAAAAAAAAAGACGAGGGTTGAACATTGATGGCCATACCGATCACTACAAGAAAAAGTTCCACCAATCGAAGACATTCGACAGCTCCACTTGATCGTGTCACAAGAAATCCTGTCGAATACGATACATGAACACTACTCATAGAACTTTCACACGTGAACATCGTTTGTCGAATAGACATGCATGGACACCGATAGTGCATTGCGCGCGCGTTTCCTGTTTAAGCTAGTGCTGCAGGTAGAGGTCGATCTCGACGACGCCACCGGTGGCGAGGCTGTAGTCGTAGTTCTTGGTCACCATGTACCCACGGGCGAGACGGAACCGGCCGGTGCCACCGACAACCACCGACTCGCGCTCGCCGGCGTCCATGTCGATGCGTCCCTTCACCGTCACCGAGCTGCCGCGGTGCTCGCCGGCCTCCAGCACCATGTGCATGCTCAGGTCAGACACCACGCCGCGCTCCGACACCCGCACCGCGAATCCCTGCGCCCTGCCCACGCGCGCGCTGCCGGCGTCGGGCCCCTCCGTGAGCGCGTTGTCCAGCACCACGACGTCACCAAACTGCCGCGGCGAGGACGGCGACGTGGAGTCGTTGCCGTCGTCGAGCAAGGACCAGCCAGACACGACGCGCATGGCGGTGGGAGTCGGCCCGGTGTAGGCGTCGTGCATGTAGAAGTGCAGGTGCGTGGTGGTGGTGGAGGCGCCGTTGTGGTGGTGGAGGAAGATAGCGGCTGCAAGGAGGAAGGAGGAGCCGACGAGGAGGGAAGATAGGAAGGCCATGATCGAGCTTGCTATGGGCTACGGCAGCAGCTGCTTGTGTGTGTTTGTTGGCACGCTTGCAGCTCGCATGTATATATATATTCCCTCTGGGTATAAAATATTTGATACTTATGATAAAACTTGATCAAAATTTTAAAATTTGACCATATCTTACATTAAAAAAGTTTACAAAATATAATAATTTTATAACATTATGTTAGCCCTCTGATTTTTAATAAATGACGACATTAAATTTTGGCATGACGAGGAGTTGCATATCAAGCATCTATAGTTATTCTCTCTTTCTAATAGATATCTCAAGTCTCTTTCAATATTTTAACCATTCATCTTATTCATAAATTTAGAGTAGATATAAAAAATACAAGTTATATTTAAAGTTCTTTTAATGATAAAACAAATCACAATAAAATAAACAATACTGACGAATGATCAAAGTACATGAGAAAAGTCAATATTCTATATTAAAAAATGAAGGGAGCATTATTCTTCAAGGAAATTTTATAGATATATTATTTTTTTGGTGGCCAAAGTTTGAAGTGTTTGACAATATTTTATTCCAAATATCCAATATTCACCACCGGAGGGTGTACTAGTTAAACACTTAAGTGTCAGTTTAGAATTGCAATTTTTCGCCAAGTATTTAGAGTTGGTCTATTTATTGTTTTCTCAGTCCCAAAATAAACGCCCATTAAGATTCAAAATTTATCTATAATAAGTGCTACTTTAGAATAGTATTTATCTCATTAATCACCTTCTACTTAATTTTTTCATATTTTAACTCTAGCCACCCTTCATCTACCAAGAAGTATCTAGGCATTTTCCTCTCCTTATAATTTGGCTCATCAAAGCGAAGCACTTATTTTGGGACGTCAGGAGTACGATATTGAGCATAGGCCATTCATTTGTTTGGCATTAGTTGCTTTCGACCGAGCTACATAATATAATTTACACAGTTAAACTAGGTATTAAGAAGTACAAATCACACAGGTTTATATCAAAGTATTAGCTATTTAATTATAAACATGAAAAATAGATTTATTTAATTTTTTAAAAAAATTATATTATTTTTTTCAAAAAATACACCATTTAAGGGTCTAAAAACGTGCTTCCGATAAACAGAATAGCTTAAGCTAGTGTTCGAATTGGCTTCTATTGCTGTCTTATAAGCCACACAAAACGAGAAACATCAATAGCATGTAATTAATTAAGTATTAACTATTATAAACTTAAAAAATAGATCTATTTGATTTCTTTATAGATATTTTTATGTAGAAAGTTTTTTAAAAAAATACTGTTTTACACTTTAAAAACATATTAACGAAAATAAAAAAAAAAGCCAAAAGCAAGTTCTGAACGGCACCTAAGCCATTCAAAGTGTGCCTAATCTTGCTCCCTTGGTCCGTCCTTAAATGGTTAGGCACGCATGTCGAAAAAATCTTTGCTTTCATTAGTTGCACATTGGAGTGGTCTTAATATTTAACCACTTTTGATACAGATCAATCGACTGTGATGTTTATTACTCTTTCTGTTTTAGATTATAAGTCATTTTAATTTTAGTTAAAGTTAAACTTTTTAAGTTTGATTAAGTTTATAGAAAAATATAGTAACATTTTCAACACAAGTAAAATACGCTATAAAAATATATTCAGTTTTGGATTTAATAAAACTAATTTATTATTATAAATATTAGTATATTTTTCTATAAATTTGATCAAATCTAGAATAGTTTGACTTTGAACAAAGTCAAAATGATTTAGACCAAAGTCAAAATGACTTATAATATGATACGGAGGGAGTAAATCTTAGTCCACTAATTAAATACTGATTTGACCGCTTGGACAAAGTATTTTACGTTTCTTCGTTTGTTAGCTTATCAGTCGATTTGGTTTTAAGTTTTCATAATCTATATTTTGGTATTGGTTATAAACCATTAATAATATAAATAAAAAATTTATCTACAAATATTTTTTGATTTGTTTATTTTTCCGCAAATTATCGGCTGTAGCTCAAATCAGAGACTACCACTAGCTAAGTAGAAGGCGTGACAGAGGAAGAGAGATGGTAGAGAAGACACACCAGCGATAACAATGGCATCTTCCTCGGAGAGCCTTGGATGGTGACTTCTTTCCCAACACCAGCTCGACATTGGAATTGCAGCAAGAATGAATTAATAGAACATATTAAATAATACTCCTTTCATCTTAAAATATAAAAGAGTTTTAGAGCTAGATACAGACATTAAAAAATTTGTTAGCATTAAATGAAAAAAGGCTATAATTAGTTATAGATGAAAAACTTTTCTGATAAAAGCTTATAATTAATTGAAAAGAAAATACAGATGTAGAAGTTATTATATTTTAAGATAAATTTTAAATACTAAAAATTATTATATTTTAGGACGAAATGAGTATATTTTTGAAAATCTGTTTGATAGATCGAGAAAATCGTACAGTTAAGACGGAGGACGAGGGGTGGGATTGGTGGCAAGACGAGAAAGACCATATTGTAGGAGATGGGAACGTTGATAGCAGATCGAATGAAGAGGCAAAGTTAGGCAAAACCTGATAGTGTTTTGAAAGAGGAGCGAGCGACAATAGGGGCAGAGGGCACAGCCGGTGGGGATCACTCGTGCCGGTATGTGGATGAAGGCGGCAGGTCACATGGGGGTCATTGATGAAGAGATAACTTTAGGTATAGACTATTGCATGAACATGACCGAAGGTATTAAGGATATACTCTCTTTTTTTCTATAATATAAAATTTTTGTTTTTTAAATTTGTTTTAAAATATAAGAAATTTTGTGATTTTAAGACAGTACTTTATTCTTCACGTATTAACTTTTGTACTAGTTTATTCTTCACTTATTAACTTTTATATTAGTTTATTCTTTACTTATCACATTTTGTATTTATTTATTCTCCGTTTACTACTTTTTAGGATATATGTGTCTTTTAGCTGTAACCTTAAATTTACTAAAATAAACATAATCCCTTGTATTATAGATCAGAGGGATTATTAGACAGTTCATAAATAGACAAACCCATAGTTATCGGGTGGCCCTCTTTTAGAACAGGAGAAAGGACCCTGATGAGAACATGCGTGATAGGCGCCGTGCATCGTGCACGGCAGTACTAGCTAGCTTTAGATAGCATTCGAGAGGTAGGGAAGGGGAGGAAACTCTCTTGTTTTTTTAAGCATCTTTTTCGAACTGCTAAATAGTATATTTTTTAAAAAAATTTCTATATAAAAGTTACTCTAAAAATTAAATAAATATATTTTTCAAATTTATAATAATTAAAACTTAATTAATTATGCGTTAATGGTTTGTCTCATTTTATATACGCTGAAACTTTTATCTCATTCCCTCCTGCCGAACGCACCTTATGGTTAGTGCAAATTAAGCAACGGACTAAAATCTTTCGGATCAGGTCGAAATCGGAAGTTGGCGCTCGATCGGTGTGAATTGATGAATCGTTGAAGGATATATATATATATATATATATATATATATTGAAGGATATATAACCATGCGTGGCAATTTTTCCCTCTCGTTTCTGACACTCTACTCTGTAATTTTATAACAAAATGGAGTCTTGAAAGAATCTCTATAATTCTATCCCGCAATAGTAGCACGGTTATGTATAAGTTACCTTCATTGAAAAGTTTAACTTGATTTTGTTAGGAAAAAAATCCTAGGGATATATTTCTTGTGGGCCAATTCAAAACAGTGGAGATAAGATTTATCTTTTTCTAAGAGCACTATGTATATAGAGAGAGCTTGAGTGAGACATTGAATATTGACTTTACATACCAAACAGATATAATAAAGAGTGAGCTCAACCCTATATTTGGATCTATTATCTACTTTTTATGATCTTCTTTGAGGGCGAAGGGAAATACTTTGTGTGATAGCCTTAAAGGCAAAGAGAAAGAAAGCCAGCGACTGTTCTACATCTTCTCACGTCTCTACTTACAAGTAAAGCATACGGGTCCAATGATCCCGTGCAGACGCACAGGCCTCCGTGCTCAAGGGATCGGTGGATCGTGATGTCTTTGGCATGTGCAACCCACCTGACTGTCGCACCTACCGCCTCTTGCGAGCCATGCTCCTTGTTCACTCGTGTCGTGCATAGCTTGGAAACACCAGGTGTGTCATTAGAATTTTCAAAACTAATTTGTGCAATAAATTCTCGTCCAGAAATCAATCGAGATACACAAATCGACAATTTGATAAACATAACCAAAACGAAATAACGATAAATACTAACAGAGGCACTTAGTCCTCACACAGAAGAAAACAGCAGCGGAACGATAACTAGCGTAACTTCAGCTCCAAGCCACAGGCACCTCAACTGGGATATAAGCCAAACACCATCTTCTCCTCCATGCAAAGTTTCACTCTAAAGATTGCAATAATGCAAGACTGAGTACCACTAACCGTACTCAACAAGCCACACTAAGAAATGAAATATAATGCAACAGGATACCAAAGCAATGGCATAGTATAGTTCATTTGCATAAAACAACATTTAAAACATTTGTATTTAAAATCATTGAAAACCGTATAGTTTAATTAATATCAGCATTAAATCCATCTCTGAACAACGCTCCAACATAGTTCAGACCCAAACCATAACTTCTCCAAACAGGAGCCATCAAATTCCATCATTTATTTCCATTAATGAGTAGTGTGGGACTAATCACAGAAAACATTGCTAGGCCCGCTCATTAACCGCGAGCACGGCTATTCAAATAGTTTTACCCTGGCCAGAGGTGTACCAATTTACCCACAAGATATAATCTCAACATCATGTCAGCCATGCGTCGCGATACTCGAAAGTACCCGAATAAAGATTGTGATAGGACCCTCCATGTAACCCGCACAACAAGGAAGTCACCCGCTGGACCACCAGTCTCCGGTAGAATTGATCAAATACCTCGGCTGGGAGACGGCCCAACGCCCAAGACATGGACTTATTGACGTAACCATGGTGGTCTTATTGACACAGCCACAACACACCATGATGGACCCCGGTTAAACGTACTACACTTTAGTTCCTACCATTACCCATACTAGCTTGTGATTAGCACGAGTATTGCTTCGCAACAAGTAGTCCGCGAACCGGTCCTTAACTGTCATGAGCACCGCTAGCAGCATTCCAACCTGGTGCTCACAACCCACCATTCATCCATATTTTAGTTGACACAATTAATTAATCAGCCATAACTCACTGTCATGAAAATATAGCCAGTATCCATTAATTAATCAGAATGAATGAATAATTTCCCACATAAAACGACACTATAGTTTCTAGGCGTTGGCTAAGCAAATCCTAAATAATCTAGCCAGATAAATAAGTAAACATCCAGCTAGTCAGTATTATTACCCGGGGTATCAAGGTATAGGAATCAACATCCAAATGGCCATAAATATCAAGGAATATTGACTGTTAAATAATTACCCATAATAATGTCATTCTAAAGCATTTTATGCAATAACTTTAAAATAAAATAGCTTTCGCAAACGGGATCAACATGCTCAAGGAGATTGTCATGTGACTTGCCTTGCAATCGCAAAAGTCTTCAATTGCTCTTCCGCAGACTCCGCGATCTTCCGAAACGGCAATATACGTAACTACACGCAAAATAGGGAAAACGCTAAGAAACTCCAAATAAACAATACATAAAAATACATAAACAAATAAATTATGATTTTAGATAAATTTAGGAAGAATAACCGGTCGAAACGGACTTCAAACGGAAAAGATATGACTTTTGGAAGATTGAATTCGGAATAAATCCAAAAAGAATTAAAAAAGGAATACTCTCTAGAATATTCACTGGATTTTCATATTAGAATAATTGTTTTTGGATAAATGCTGACATATGGGGTCTACGGTTAGCGACCAGGTGTACGGTGGACTTGATTCATGGATTTAGAAATAGGAGGGGCCGATGGAATGCTGAGGTGGATAAGGCTGACATGGCAACATCCGGAGAGACATGAATATCCGATGGCTCAGATTAGGTCTCGAAGATCGGACGGCTGTGATTTGGCTTTGGGATCGCGACAACGAACGTTGGCGATGCCGAGTCAACAAACGCCGGAAAGGGAAAGGATGAAAACGGAGACACAAATCGGCGAGGATTTTATCACAATGTGTCAGAAGGCCGAGATTGGTTAGCCGTGTGATCATTAGAGTACCTACGTCATTGACGAAGAAGAGAAGGCTGCACGAGGGCTCCGCATGTCAATCACATGAGGAAGACCAGTCCCTGCCCTGGTGCATTGCCGGCATGCGGCGAGACAGGGGAGGTCGGGAGACGATGATGATGATCGATGGCAGTAGATGATTGCGACGGGACGGCGACGCAGCAACCGACGATGGCTGACGAGCAGGTGCACTGGGCAGAGACGGAAAAGGGCCATGGCACCATCGGGGATGCTCACCTCGGGGCGGCGAAGGACGCCGATGACCGCAGCCGAGTGGCGGCATGGGCTCCTAGCGTCGGCACGGCGAGGCAGCACACGGAGCGGCGACTCAGGCGACAGGGCGACAGCGCACGGGATGGAGCGGCCAGAGGCGAGCAGGGCGGCGGCGTTGCTAGCTGGGCGACGACGTGCACGGGGCAGCGCTGAGGCGGTGGAGCAGCAAGGCGGCCGACGGGAGACGCCGGGCGTCAGGACGACGGAGGGACAACTGAAACAGTTGGCGCGACGACAGCCGAGAGGAGCGGCGGCCCGATTTGGGGATGAAAGTAGAGGCGCCGGCGACGAGTGTAGATGACGACCTCTGGCGGCGGCGCAGCTGGCGCACGGGAAAGGGGCGGGTCAGGTGGCGGTGGCGACGGCTCCAGATGGGGGAAGACAGAGGGCGGCATGGCAGGTGCTTCACCGGCAACGGCGACGACGAACAGGAGGCAGAGGAGGATGGGCGTAGGCAAATGCGACGACGACTGCCCGGCGACGACGACAACAGGCAGAGGAGGAGGGAGGCGGCTACGAGGATGCTCACCGGCGATGGGCTTCGGCCACAGAGGCGACGATGGCGACGGCTGCCCGGTGAAGGTGGCGCTGGACAGCATGGCGGCCTGCAGGCGGGGCACTGGAAGCAGGGTAGCGGCTCGGGGGAAGCAGAGCAGGGCGGCGGTGGCTTCCTGTGGCGGCGGCACGGCGGGCAGGGGCGTGTGCAGGGGCGACGGCGGCCTGGCGAGGCGGCGCACAGCTGCAGGGCAGCGGCGGCTAAGCGACGGCGGCGCTGGGGCAACAGCAGGAGCGACGGTGGCGCACGGGAAGCGAGGCAACGGCACGGCACAGAGAATGGCGACGGCGCACGGACGACGGCGCTGGGAGCAGAAGAGGCAGCGGCGGCTGCGGAAGCAGAGCAGGGTGGCGGCTAGGGCACCGAGGAAGCGGCGGCTGGCTTTATAGGGGAGAGGATTCCGGGGCAGCACGGGCGACGGCCCTCGCGGATTTGGCGGCGGCGGGCTGGGCTGGGCCGGCGGCTGCGGCGGACTGGGCGCAGGCCGGGCAGAGGCCGGGGAGGGGTTGGCGCAGGGCGGCGCAGGCCGAGCGGAGGCCGGGGAGGCCCAGGCGGCGCAGACCGGCCATCCGAGAGAGAGAGAGAAAACCAGAGAAGAAAGATGAACAGGAGAGAGAGATAAAAGGAAAATAAAAGAAAAGATGGGGAAAAAGAAAGGAAAAGAGAGGGGTTTTGGAAAAACCCAAAATTTGGAAATTTGGGAAGTTAGAAATTTAAGGAATATTTCTGAATTGAAAATTTGTAGAAATATTACAAATTTTAGGAATATTCCAGTACTCGGAATATATATACATACCTACATACATATATATATTGGAGAATCGGAGACCACTTGGAGGAGATTAGGTAACGGAATATACTCTGAGAGGTTCGGAAAACAAAGGGTATTTTATCAGGGAATATATAGGGAAACCGGATCTCGGAATAACTCAGGAATCCGATAAAATTGGGAATTATTTTGCAAAGGTCAACAGTTCGGAATATTCGAGCATAATTGAACTTCCCAAAATGTGTGGATATTTTGGAGATGCGGGAAATTAGAATATTTTCCTGGGAACAGGAAATAGGATATTCCGAATATAACATTTCGGGATTAGGGAATTGACGAGGGTGTTTTATTGGGACTGGAATTTGGAGAAATCTCAGACGATTGGGTATTTGGATTTATTTTGACAGAAAAGGGGTTTAAAGGAATATCTGGGATTTATTTCAAAGGGAAACATAGATATTTCAAATACAAAGGATCTTGGATTGGGAGTCCAAAAGAGTTATAGGGTTTCAAAAATAAATAAATCCGGTAACTCCAAATTTAGGTTTTCGAGGTGACTTTAGGGTTCCGGGAACGACACAAAACCCTAGAAGAAAAGGGAGTCAGAGTTCACGATGAACGGGGAGATTTCAAAGGACTGAATTAGGAATGACCCGAACAGGAGAAAGGAAAAGGAATTTATTTATATTTATTTAATTACTTTAGTGATCTTTATAGCATTAAAATTAATTCTGTAGCTCCGAAAAATCCAAGAAAATATCAGAGAGTTTATTAAATCACGAGGAATTTAACAGAAGTAAATGCCACCATGAAACACAAAGGATTTATTATTATAAATACTCAAATGCTTAAAATACTCTGACAAAACCCCTAGAATATAAAAGCATCCAAGTATTTATTTTAAAATTTAACCTTGGAATTTTTAATATTGGAAATTTCAAAATTTTATTCAAACTCTTTTCTCAAACAAAAATTTTCTAGTGTATTTTTGTATTTTCATTTACCCACGATAGTTTTTAATTAAGACAATTTTCAGGGCGTTACAAGTTCCCTCCTTTTCTATTTTTTCAGCCCAAGAGTACACCATTCCTCTTTTTAGAGCTGACGTGTGGACTTTTTTATGTGTTTTATAAATGTGTTGGATAACATAAGTGGGGTTTTTTTGACGTGCAATGCTTCATGTTCATAAACCCATTACTTTGTGTAGCTAGACTACATGAGCTGCATAGGTTTAATTATTTTTGCATCTATATCTTATAATTTCTATTTTTGGATCTATAAAGTACAAAGTTTATTATTTATCCACAAAGTTTATGTGTATAAAGTTTGTTATTTGTGGATAAAGTTTGTGAATAAAAAGTTTGTTATTTGTGCATAAAGTTTATGAGTATAAAGTTTATTAATTTGTTGATAAAGTTTTTAGGTAGAAATTTTATTATTTGTGGATAAAGTTTATGAGTAAAAAGTTTGATAATTTTGCATAAAGTTTTCTGGTATTTTAGATTTTTTAGATTCAAAAACAAAAAATCAAAATCCCGGTTTTACCTGTGTGGCATGCCTTCTCTTGTGTAAAGCACATGCATAAAAAGAGAGAAAATGGAATGTGTTAGCTGGACCGAGTGAGGAAGCTCATGGACGCATTCACGCACGCCGTGTGCATGCGATGCTTCGTGCATTAGGTTATTATCCCTTATTTACCCCTCCCAAAAAATTAAAGGGCAAAATGTAGCATCTAGCTAGGCTAGGCTACAAAATGTACATGGCGTGGAATGGGAAAATTGAGGCTTGGGCCTGATAGAAGGGGTGGACGCATATGGACCAGCTTGCAGGCGCCTAGCCGATGCACTCAGGAGGCACGTGGGCCGGTGCGCTAGAATGTCCACATGCAAGAAACGGAATTGCGCACATGGGAGCCGCACGAATGGCCACATATTAGGGCCCCCGTGCCATGCGCAGTGGCGAATGTAGGTGTGAGGACACTCTGAGACTTGTACCATAGTTTGCAGCTCGCCACGTCAACGCTAATTATTGAAGTGGTGGGGTCTCAAATAAAACCAAATAATTAGTATAACCACCACACCTCAGAGCAGACTTGACATCACGAACCACAAATACGTTACAAACTTATGGCGTCGAACTCGAAATAAATGAGATACTCGACGGAATAGCCTCCACCAGTCCTCCCCAAGATATGCCCATCAAACGACACGATGGTGACGACCAAGAGACTATATATCACAGAGGACTCGATCTACATCAGCTATTAAGCAAACATCTCAATTATTTTAAGCTCATATTTATGCTCGACTAGCTCCTAGGAAAAGTACTGATCTCACATGTTCATCTCAAGCAATGATATATAATAATAGGGTGTACAAGTAAATAAATTAAATCTACAGCCTCAGAGTTTACATAGGCCAATCGGTCAAATAATATAATTTAACAGATGCGTGTCTACCCATACCACAGGCAATCGACTAGGGGTATACCCCTTAAAGAATCATTCCTGAAGAATCAACGGATCCCGTACCACTCAACCTATAGCAAAGTTAAGTAACAATAATACAAGCAAGAGTCGGTATATTATACTGGCACAGACAATCCTATATCACTACATGCAAGCTCTAAGTCAAGGAGAAGGCTATTTGTAGTTTTATCTTTGCATAAAGCCAATTTTTGTTCATAAGCATTTGCAATGGTATTTAGTAAATCAGTAAAACATGTATAGTATATAAAGAAGGTGATCAACATAATATAAGTATCATGCTTGTTACCCTCCCCAGCAACAAGTCGCAATGATCATCAAAATACACCAATCCATATTCCAATTTGATAAACACATTTGTAAAGCACAAAACTATATTTATGGCACATCACTATGTCGCTCATGACTGCGAGCACGGCTAACTGATTAGTTTTGACTCTTTAGAATTTGTACAATTTTACCCACATGATATGAATTCTCTAGTTTGTCCTATGCTCGTGAAACATTACCACACTCTACACATTGAGTGCGGTCTAGAGGTCACAACGAAGTTGTTACATTGTCTATTTTTCTAACCTTGCATGAGCACGATGAATGGGAATCCACACTAATTCTAGGTCCTTAATGTCGTCATGGTGGTTAGCCAAACACCGTGACGCCGTGGAGAAACAACCCACATGGCACTCACTGTTGTATTAGACATGCTCAGACCCCCCCATGCTATAAGTAGAGAAAACAACCCACTCAGAGAACACATACACACTGGGACGATTCCAGTCCCGTAAAAATAAACACACACACATGGGTAGCTCCTATAAACCATCGCCAAGACTAGTTTATACTACAATCGTCTCCCGAATACAAGGTTAGACAGATATACAACTTAATAAGCTAAGGTCGTCCCATACTAGCACATGTGGTTGTACTATAAATAATAGAAGGTGATAGAGTTTGGTCCTTAATTGACTCAGGCGAACACTCCTCCTATTAATGTGCAACTACTCCATATGCACACTACTTGCCGCCCAAGTCTAAAATCTCATTTTTCATCATTTTAGTTCACAAATAACCAGAGACTTCATCACTGTTCAGAAGTTATGAAATTCCCAAAATATCATTTATAAAGTGATCACAATCTATTTTAGTATAACTCTAAGCATGGCTAAGCAATTTGCATAAATATAAGCATTTATTGCCCCAAATGAGCACAAGTAAAATACTCTAACCATTTCTAAGGTTACAATCAGCAAGGTTTTCAAGTTTTCAAGGTTAATTATACAACAAATAGGTTATAACTACCAATTTCCGTATTTTAAATACCGATAGTTATAAATATGCACGCAACTTTATAAATAAACACATTTCATTCCTCAAAACATAGGATTCAAATTGTTCAAAGGCGGAGGGGAGAATACTTGCCTTACTCTTGACTACCTAGAGCAACATTTACTTCACTCCGTCACCGATTTCAAATTCGTCCTCTAAAAGAAATTTAATGTATGACGAATAAGTAGCAATTAATGCGAAAAATCTAGAATGCTCTAATATGCATGAGGTTTACACAGTGCCTAGGTACTGACCTAAAGTTAATTTAGGTGAAAGAATTTTCATTTTATCACTTTTCATTTGGGAGTTATGAATATTACAAGTTCTATATACGTAATACGGTATTTATACCTTATATAAATTTTAGAGATACTCTATGAGATGTTTTGCTAAGTGTGGGCTCTATACAGTGGATAGGTATTAGTTTTGGATGAATTTTAGAAAAGGAGGTTATGTTTTACTACTTTGCATTTCGGAGATATAAATCCTAGAAGCTATATGCGAAAAATACGGTGTTTGTACCTTATGTCATATTTTTAACATATATTTCATAAGGTAGTTTTGTCAAATTATTCTTTACAATATTAAAAAGTATGATTTTTGATGAAATATGGTGAAAGAAGTTCTAATTTTGTAATTGGCATTTGAGAGATATTATTTGGAAGTCTTATACATGAATACATCTAATTACAAAATAATATTAAATGTCCAAATTATTTCAAAGTGTGTGGAACCTATGCTGTGGGTTGGTACTGGTCCTTAATGAATTTTGGTGAAGAAGTTTCTATTTTATCAACTTCTATTTATGATATACATTTTTTAAATTTTAGACTTGTATACGGTATCTATATGTATATTTATATATATATATATGTGTGTGTGTGTGTGTGTGTGTGTGTGTGTGTGTGTTTTAGGACTAGGTTTTTATGAAACCTTATTTTATATGTATAAAGAAAAATGTCTTGTGAACTTACTGCCATTTACTATAATTCATTTTGAGTTAAAATAGAGTTTCTATGATTTTTAGAAATTCTTGTAGATTTTATACCCTATATAAAATATCCATCTATTATACAAATCCTAAAGGTGTTTTGTGTACTAATTTTAGTTAATCCGCTATTTACAAAATTAAAGAGCAACTATTGTGAAACTAAAAAAATTGGATTGATGTTATTTGGACCTAATATGAATTTCCTATGCATTTTATAAGTTACTACATATTTTATACACTAATTAAGGCATTTACCTATTACCAAATTTATAAAAGTGTCTTTGTACAAATTTGACCAAGTTTTTGTTTACCACAGCATAGTTCCATATTTTATGAATTTATCATATCTTAATTAACCAAAATTGAAGTTCATGTGAAGTGGATAAAATCTTTAAGTGTTTATGCACTTTTATTCTTTATCTTATTTTTTAGGCATATTAAGTACTAGATCTTTTAGATTTTAATTTGTAGAAATAAATTTTGTAATTTGTGATTCCAACCAATTTTTATTCATCCAATTTGAAGTTAAAATGAATTAGTTATGGATTTTACAAATTTACACATTTTTCAGTTGAAGAGATAATAATTTTACCCTTTTTTTATAATTTTTCAGATTTTAAATCAATTGAGTCCACTGGTCAGTGACAGGAAATATGTGTAAAGGTCCCTGGGAGATCCGGGAAATTAACCCGCACTCCTCCGCATGTAAGAAATAGACTTCATTAAGAGTTCTCCAGTTTTCGAGTAATCACATTTTAGTCCTTCACCCCACATGTAAGTCTAATAGGTTTTACACCTTAAACCCCGGAAGTTTCAAACTTCTTCTAAATGTATCCTCACGCCTCTGACCGAGCAGGCCCGCATGTCTGTGGAATGGCGACGGCGCATGGCTGGGGAGCAGAGGCAAAGGGGGTTGGGAACTTCCCGGCTGCACCGGCAACGACCCAGGCAATTTTGCGTGATGCGGCCAACACAAAAGTTGTAGTCAATCCCGCGGCGAAGCTATAGGTGGCGGTGGTACGGTCTATGGTGACTGGAATGGGTGGCAGTGGTTGCGCAAGCGGCAGTGTAGTTCGGGATGGCGAGGCCGATCGGGTTATGACTGGATTCAACGCAAACTAACACATGCATAGGCATCCACTTGGTACTAGGGTACTCACCGAAGGTTTTGCAGCGGTTGACGAGGCTTGGACAGCGGCGGCGACGGTTTAGACAGTCTAGCGGCTGCGGAAAGGGCAAGACGATGGCGGCGGCTCGTTCTAGTGCCGGATCTGTCAAGAGAAGGAGCGCACGGGGTTGAGGACTCCCTAAAGATGATTCTTGCAAGAGGAATTTGGTCGGGGCTCACCGGATGGCTCGGAATCGAGCATGGTGGCGGGTGACCAACGACGGGGAAGACGATCTCGAGTTTCATAGCACCATATCTCGATTCGGTGAGTAGGTCCCTAGAGGCGAGGCGACAATGTTGGCGCGATGGCTCGGTCTGTGACTTCCTGGACTAGCCGGAACAGCAGCGACATTGCGGTGGCAGTCTGCGGAACAGAGACAGTGCACGGTGGTTGATGAGGACATCCCTTCCATGGATACAACTTATTCACAACAAGAACCACTTACTCCACTTACTCAAGGACCACTTACTCGAGCTCGTACTCGTCAACTTAATTACCAGATGAATTTATTCCTAGGTTCATATATTATTGAGAATAGTACGCTACCTAATGCAAATGATTTAATTGTGATTAGGAATCTGGGAAAGGATGAAGGAAAGGGACCAAGTCACGCAAGACTTCGAGATGGACTCGTTCTGGAATCAGATTCGAACTGCTGCAATGGTACCAAGTTCAAACGGGCATAACTTCTTCATACGGACTCCGTTTGGGATGTTCTTATACTTCACGGAAAGCTTATGAAGTCTATTTTCTAATGGATCCAACCTCATATTCAAATTCCATCCAAGCCGGCCGCAATCATCAAAACAATCTATGCTGGTTCTTGAGTCCGAGTCAAACGGGTGCTGCGCCATCCCCACTTGGGCCCATGGGCCTTGTAACCCTAGGTGTGCACGTGGGACGCCCTCCTGGTCATTTCCCTATTTAAGAGCCGCCGCCTCCCTTGCTACGACTTGGATTTCATTGAGTTTAGGTTTAGCCCCTGTGCAAACTTCTATTCTTCAATTGTGTCGGACGACCACCTATCAAGACAGCTTCGTGATCCCAACTTTGTGTCCGCAATACAATTTATGCTTCATTCATATTTCAATATCAGATTGCCTACGTCCTATTCTTGCTAGTTCTTCGATTGCTTGCAGGAATTGAACTTCATGTTCAGGTTGATCTCGCCGCCAACAGGATCAATAACATCTCGGAGTTGATTCAGCGATTGCTAAGGCGCAAGCGACGTCGTGCGTTTGTAGTCGGATTGCCAGGGTCATCTCCACCAACAAATCGATAGCTATCAATCTCATCGAAAGATCGGGCACCTCGTCCCCCATCAAGTGGTATCAGAGCTCAAGGTTGCTCGGTGAGAATTTCAATTTTCCATAGGTTAGATTGTTCTTCCTTACCTAGAGTACACAAAAACAAAAAAAAGCAGTAGATCAATCTATCCAAACCAGACTGAGACTCGCAATTTTTCCTTTCAGTACTTTGCATTGTTGAACTCTCGGTTGCATCGTCGTGTCTTGTGCTGGTCTTAGCGTCTAGTCCTCTAGAGTTTTGAGTTCTGGTCACGTTTTGGTCTCACCGTAGGAGTTAGTTGGTTTCGTCTACATCCAGGACTTCAGCGTCGTGTGTGTAAAAAAAAAGAAAAAAGTATAACTTTTGCATACGACCTCCGATCGAGGCATTTCTTGACCCGTTGGAAAGGGAACGGGAAGTTAAAGAGAAAAGGAAAGAAGTCCGGAAAATCTAGGATTTTTAGATCTGCGTGAGCTTCTAGGCACACGCGCGGCAACTTCAACCCCAAAAAACGTTGTTTAGGCCCTCAAAACGGGCCCGCAAACCAAGGAAAAATCAAGTTTCTCAGAAATTGCTCAAATTTGATAGGAAGGTTTTACAGGTGATCCTAAGATTCCCCGTGTAGACGGCATCCTTTTTTGAGCCCCTGAACTCAGTGTACAACGTCATCTAGTTTACTCCTGCGCAATGTACCCGCTTGTGTTCTAGGCTCGCGTCTCTAGTACGGTCTAGCCTAGGACCAGCATTAACCAGCGTTGAACAATTTTTCAGCTTGCATTTTCTGATTTGATTATTGCTACTCCTTGCTACCAAACTTGAGCCTTCCCAGATACACCTTTCTACACTGTATAGGCTGAGCTGCACTTGGTAATCGCTCCATCCAATCTTCACAGATATATTGTCGTCGCTGGTTCCTGATCGCCCCTGTGTGCTTGGTAAGAATTGGTTAGAATTCGATAGAAAGCTTGAGTGCGAGCGACTTTTGAACCACCATACCCTAGTGCTCGTTAGGGCCATATTCTTCTGTTTTTTTCTAACAATGGCAGGTTATGGAGATCAGGATACCCCTCATACTCCTCGTACGAGAGGAATCATCCAACATTTCACGCGCAAAATGAATCGTTGTACGGAGGGCCTTGAGGAGGATGTCAGAGTCACAAATGAGCAACTTGCTCAACTCGAGGGCGCTCAGATTGAGACAAACACAGAGCTCGCTGCGATGGAGAGAGCCCAAGGTATCACTAACACGTCTTTGGCAGATATTATGGCACGCCTTGAGGAGATTGCCCAAGCTTCGGCTGTTGTTCCCCTGCTGTGACGGTAGAGGGACAAGATGAATTCGACTACGTGGGTGATTCCGAGGCCGATGGTAAGACTAACCACAACAACGATTGAGATCATCGACAGTTGCGTTTTAACCGACAAGGTATGCGAAGAGAACCCCCACGATGTGAGGTACGTGACTACGATGATGCTTTTGCTAAGGTTAAATTCACTATGCCCCCTTTCAATGGTAAATATGATCCTGATGGTTATCTTGATTGGGAATTAGCTGTTGATCAAAAATTTGCTTGCCATGATTTTCCTGAGAATAGACAAGTTAGGGCTGCTACTAGTGAATTTACCGACTTTGCTTCTATTTGGTGGAAAGAACATTGTCGTCAACAACCTAACAACATACCTCATACTTGGGAGGCTTTAAAATTGATTATGCGCCATCGATTTGTTCCCTCATACTATGCTCGTGATTTGTTAAATAAACTGCAACGATTACAACAGGGTGCAAAATCTGTGGAAGAATACTATCAGGAATTACAAATTGGTTTGTTGCGTTGTGGGTTAGAAGAGGATGAGAAAGCATCAATGGCTAGGTTTATGGGAGGGTTGAATCGTGAAATTCAGGACATCCTTGATTACAAAGATTACAACTCCATTACTAGATTGTTTCATCTTGCTTGCAAAACTGAACGTGAATTGCAGGGACGCCAGACGAGAACGCGATCTAACTCTTCTGCAGGTCGTACAAACTCATGGACGCCGCGCAAGCCTGCTGCCCAACCCGCTGTGGAGCAACCACCACTTCCCTCCAACAGCAAGCAGCGCCCTACTACGTCAAATTCGGCGTCATGAGTTTCCAAAGCACCCAAATCAGCACCACAACATTCTGCAAAACCGTCCTCTTCAGTGGCTTCGACAGGATGAACGAGGGACGTTCAATGCCATCGTTGCAAAGGCTATGGACACATGATGCGAGACTGTCCAAGCAAGCGTGTATTGATTATACACAATGATGGTGGGTATTCCTCTGCTAGTGATTTTGATGATAAAACATATGCTATACTTGCAAATGATCCTGCAGGACATGATGATGGATCTAAACATGAAGAGGAACATGTTGGCGCCGAAGATGCCGACAAGTATTTCAGCCTTATAGTACAATGCGTACTAAGTGCTCAAGTGTCTCAGGCCGAGCAAAACAAGCGCCATAATTTGTTCCAAATCAAGGGTGTTGTCAATGAACGCTCGATTCGCATAATTGTTTATGGTGGGAGTTGCAACAATTTGGCGACTATGGATATGGTGGAGAAGCTTGCTTTGCTGACTAAACCTCACCCCCATCCATACCATATTCAATGGTTCAACGACAGTGGTAAGTTGAAGGTAACACGGATGGTAAGAATACGTTTTTCTATGGGCTCATACCATGATTATGTTGATTGCGATGTTGTTCCTATGCAAGCTTATTCTTTATTATTAGAAAGACCTTGGCAATATGATGCCGGATGTGTACATCATGGTAGGAATAATCAATACTCTCTCATGTTCAAGGGAAAGAAAATTGTGCTGCATCCTATGACTCCTGAACAAATTGTTAAAGATGACATTGCTAGAGCTAGTAGAGATAAGAGTCAGGAGAATACTAGAAGTGAGAATCAAAATGTAGCAAAAGAGCTTGAGCAACACAAAAAGAAAGAACCTAAGTCTACCCTTGTGAAGAGTAACGAAATTAAATTGAAAGGTGCTTGTTTTCTTGCTACCAAAACTGATATGACTGAACTGAATGCTAGTAATACTGTTTGCTATGCATTAGTTTGCAAAGAAGCTTTGTTTTCATTTGAGGATATACCTTCTTCTTTGCCACATGCTGTCACTAACCTCTTGCAGGAATTTGAGGATGTGTTTCCTGCTGAGATACCCCCAGGGCTGCCACCAATTAGGAGTATTGAACATCAAATTGATTTGATCCCAGGAGCATCCCTACCCAACCGCGCGCCATACCGAACCAACCCAGAGGAGACTAAGGAGATTGAGTGTCAAGTGCGAGACTTGCTTGACAAAGGGTACGTACGTGAGAGCCTTAGTCCATGTGCTGTTTCGGTACTTTTGGTTCCAAAGAAAGATGGATCATGGCGTATGTGTGTTGATTGTAGAGCTATCAATAATATTACCATTAGATACCGTCATCCTATTCCTAGGTTGGACAACATGCTTGATGAGTTAAGTGGCTCTACAATGTTTTCTAAAGTTGACTTACGTAGTGGATACCACCAAATTAGAATGAAACTTGGAGATGAATGGAAGACAGCATTTAAAACTAAGTTCGGGTTATATGAGTGGCTAGTGATGTCTTTTGGTTTAACTAATGCCCCTAGTACTTTTATGAGATTAATGAACGAAGTTTTACGTGCTTTCATTGGTAAATTTGTGGTAGTTTACTTTGATGATATATTGATTTACAGCAAGTCACTAGATGAACATCTTGAACACTTGCGTACTGTTTTCATTGCTTTGAGAGATGCACGTTTGTTTGGTAACCTCGAAAAGTGCACCTTTTGCACCGATCGAGTTTGTTTTCTTGGCTGTGTTGTTACTCCGTAGGGAATTGAAGTAGATGAAGCCAAGATTGAAGCTATAAAAAGTTGGCCAATACCTCAAACGGTCACACAAGTGCGACGCTTTCATGGGCTTGCGGGATTCTATCGCCGCTTCGTGAAAGATTTCAGCACCATCGCTGCCCCACTTAACGAATTGATAAAGAAAGGTGTTCCATTTAAATAGGGAGAAAGCACAACAAAAAGCTTTCAACCTTCTCAAAGAAAAGCTCACAAACGCACCATTGCTTCAACTACCAGACTTTGGTAAGACTTTTGAATTTGAGTGTGATGCTAGCGGAATAGGAATTGGTGGTGTGCTGAACAAGAAGGTAAACATGTTGCTTATTTTAGTGAAAAATTGAGTGGGCCTAGTTTGAATTATTCTACATATGATAAGGAATTACTTGCTCTCATTCGAACTTTAGAAACATGGCAACATTATTTATGGCCCAAAGAATTTGTTATTCATTCTGATCATGAATCATTGAAACATATTAGAAGTCAAACTAAACTGAACCGTAGATATGCTCGTTGGGTAGAATTCATTGAATCTTTTCCTTATGTCATAAAACACAAGAAAGGGAAGGAAAATGTGATTGCTGATGCTTTGTCTATATGGTACACAATGTTGTCTCAACTTGATTGTCAGATTTTTGGTTTGGAGACAATAAAAGAACTATACACTTCTGATGATGAGTTTAAAGATGCCCTGTCCAACTACAAAAATGGAAGATGCTGGAATAAATTTGTTCTCAATAATGGATTTTTATTTAGAGCTAACAAACTATGCGTTCCAGCCAGCTCTGTTCGTCTTTTGTTGTTATAGGAGACGCATGGGGGAGGACTAATGGGTCATTTTGGCGTCAAAAAGACGGAGGACATCCTCGCTGAACACTTCTATTGGCCAAGGATGAGGCGCGATGTCGAGCGCTATGTATCTCGTTGCACTACCTGCAATAAAGCTAAGTCCCGACTTAATCCACATGGTTTATATATGCCTCTTTCTGTACCTAGTGTGCCTTGGGAGGATATTTCAATGGACTTTGTTTTAGAATTACCTCAAACGAAGAAGGGGAGAGATAGTGTTTTTGTTGTGGTCGATAGATTTTCTAAAATGGCACATTTTATACCTTGTCATAAGAACAATGATGCTACAAATGTTGCTGATTTGTTTTTCAGAGAGATTGTTCGACTACATGGAGTGCCCACTACCATTGTTTCAGATCGAGATGTGAAGTTTTTGAGTCAATTTTGGCGTACATTGTGGGCGAAATTGGGTACCAAGCTGTTGTTTTCTACTACTTGCCATCCCCAAACGGATGGACAAACTGAAGTTGTCAATCGCACACTATCAACTATGTTGAGGGCTATCTTGAAGAAAAACTTGAAGATGTGGAAAGAATGTCTACCTCATGTAGAGTTTGCTTACAATCGATCACTGCACTCTACCACAAAGATGAGTCCTTTTCAGGTAGTATATGGCTTTACTCCTCGTGCTCCTATTAATTTATTGCCTATCCCTCTTTCTGAAAAAGTGAATTTAGATGCTAAGAAACGTGCTGACTTTGTCCTTAAATTGCATGAAACAACTAAAGAAAACAGAGAGCGTATGAATGCTAAGTATAAGATTGCTGGTAGTCAGGGTAGAAAGAGTTTAACTTTTAAACCTGGTGATCTAGTATGGTTGCATTTGCGTAAAGAACGATTTCCTGATTTGCGAAAGTCTAAGTTGATGCCTAGAGCTGATGGTCCATTCAAGGTGTTAGCTAAGATTAATGATAATGCATATAAGCTTGATCTGCCTGCAGAATTTAGGGTTAGCCCCACATTTAATATTGCAGATTTGAAGCAATATTTGGGAGAAGAAGATGAACTTGAGTCGAGGACGACGCAAATGCAAGAAGGGGAGGATGATGAGGACATCCCTTTCATGGATACAACTCATTCACAACAAGAACTACTTACTTAAGGACCACTTACTCGAGCTCATGCTCGTCAACTTAATTACCAGGTGAATTCATTCATAGGTTCATATATTATTGAGAATAGTCTGCTACCTAATGCAAATGATTTAATTGTGATTAGAAATCTGGGAAAGGATGAAGGAAAGGGACCAAGTCACGCAAGACTTCTAGATGGACTCGTTCTGGAATTAGATTTGAACTACTGTGATGGTACCAAGTTCAAACGGGCATAACTTCTTCATACGAACTTTGTTTGGGATGTTCTTGTATTTCATGGAAAGCTTATAAAGTCTATTTTCCAACGGATCCAACCTCATCTTCAAATTCCATCCGAGCCGGCCGCAATCATCAAAACAATCCACACTGGTTCCTGAGTCCGAGTCAAACGAGTGCTGCACCATCCCCACTTGGGCCCATTGGCCTTGTAACCCTAGGCGTGCGCGTGGGACGCCCTCCTAGTCGTTTCCCTATTTAAGAGCCACCACCTCCCTTGCTACGACTTGGATTTTGTTGAATTTAGGTTTAGCCCCTGTGCAAACTTCTGTTCTTTAGTTGTGTCGGACGATCACCTGTCAAGACAGCTTCGTGATCCCAACTTTGTGTTCGTAATACAATTTATGCTTCATTCATATTTCAATATCAGATTGTCTACGTCCTATTCTTGCTAGTTCTTCGATTGCTTGCAGGAATTGAACTTCGTGTTTAGGTTGATCTCGCCGCCAGCAGGATCAGTAACATCTCGGAGTTGGTTCAGCGATTGCTAAGGCACAAGCGACGTCGTGCGTTTGTAGTCGGATTGCCAGGGTCATCTCCACCAACAAATCGATAGCTATCAATCTCATCGAAAGATCGGGCACCTCGTCCCCCATCAGTGGTGACTTCAGCCGGCGATTCCTAGGGCAAGATGTGCAAAAATGGAATGATTAGGAGATGTTGATCATGTTCCTGTGGTTGAGAAAGGGTGGAGCTCACCTGAGTTGCGGCAATGGCGGTCGAACACTCGCCGGTGTTGGGGAAGACGAAGTTGTTGCCGGTTATTCCGAGCTGGGAACTTGTGGTTTCTATGGGGAACACGGTTAGGCCGAGGAGGTGGTGCTAATGGCGAAACATTATCCCAAATAGTGGAGTTTGACGTGGAGGTGGTCGGCTAGGGTGTCACTGGCTGAAGCCGACGCGTGGTGAGTGTGGCAGCGTTCCAAGGTGTGAGAGCGAGCTGGGGCGGTTTCTCTGGCTGACAGGTGGGCCCAGGGGTCTTGTGGGGTCCACATGGCAGTGTAATTGGAGAGGGTCTCAAGGATTTTGCTAAGTCTGGAAAGCTGTGCCGGTTGCTATTTTGCAATGAAGTTTTCACCGAATTAAAGAAGGTGTCTAGGGTTGGAGAAATTTATGTGAGAAGATGGATATATGGTTTACTGATATGCAAAGTCTCAAAGCTAAAAACCTTATAGTTTTAATGTGGCAAAAAGATGAATGTTGGCACAGTTTTCTGCAGTCTAATTATTTCCTAGAGTTTTGCACTTATCCTTTTATGTGTTTTGTTTGAGAATTAAATTAGGGCAAATTTTCTGGTTGTAGGGTTCACTTTAATACACACTTTGGTAAAAGGGCTCTGCATGAATAGTTTTTGTTTTTATTAGGTAAAAATTAGAACTAAGCAATTTATTTTAGCTAGTTTTATAGTTTAAGAGATTTTATTGAAGTATCAATTGAAGTGATAAAATCATGTAAAATTTACAGTAGAATAATTGTGTTCTATAGTGCTTATAGGAATTTTTCCATGATTTTATGTTAAACCAATTATTTTTAGAGATTCCTTAGACTATACAAATGCATATGCATCCTATTATGGAAATGCACTTTAAAATCCAAAAACAATCAAAAGAAGGTATGCACAAGAAATGGTGATGAATTTATTTATCCCCATATTTTTATGTCAAACATTTATTTGTACACTTTTAGACATATTACATTTTTATTTTTGTAAACTAACTCTTAAAATTTTTATGCGCCAACCCTTAAGCATTTTAACTAAATCAAAATTTCTTATGCATAATTGAGTATGTATTACTCCCATTTTCAATTGACCCGAGGAAGGTTTTAGGAATTTGTACTATAGATTCCAAAGCTATGTTCTGCATTATTTAATATTTTAACATTTTGACCTAGGGTTTGTTTTTGAGTAAATTGAAGATTTGACTATAAAAGTTTTAGCGTATCCCTTTTTAAGATTTACTCTAGTCGATCTACCTTTTATTTTACTTCCTTGCAGAGAGACTACAAAAATTTACCCTCGAGTGTTTTATTAATTTATTTCTATTAAAATTTTGAAAGTCGAAATTTGGGTATGTTACAGAAGGAGTAAAATTAAGGGAATGCTAGTGGAGTTGGGAACTAGCTATCTAAATAAATACTGGCCATAGAAAATTACATATGTATAGGATAGTAGCCTAGAAAAAAAATATAAAATACATTCGAGAAGTTACCTGGCAGTGCGTAACACGTTCCTAGAAGCCCATAAAACATGTAAACCATCATCTGTATGCCAAAATTGTCAAAATTAGTGATACAATCATACATAGATATTTATATAATTACAAACTATCAAAATAAGTAAATAATACAACTTACCACTAATTAAATTGCTAACTCTTAGCACTTGTACAAGTAGTAGGCAGTAGCATTCTACGTTTTGACATGCCTTGAAATCATTCAATGATCTTACGAATTACGATCATCAATGCTCTAAAATATCTCTCGCTCAATGTAGCATATCATTAAGTCATTGAACCACTTATCTAAAACACTTATCTAAAACTCTGTTGCGCAAATCTGTCTTAATAATGTTCATTGCTGAAAATACTCTTTCAATTAATGCCGTTGCAACTAGGAGAATGCTCAATGAGACGATAGACCAATAGGAATGTTCTATTCTTTCCTGTTTCAACCATCTTCTGAGCTAATTTTGCAACATCACTGCACACATGAAATTCTACGCTTCTCCTGACATTTAGAGTAAAGACATCACTACCAAATTTGTCTGGCCCTCCTGGTCTTTTGAAGAGAAAACAAGAACAAAAGGATGCATCCTTTTTCACACTATATTACAAGCAATCAAATTTATCGAACCATTTGAAATGACCTTAGTCTATCATTCTGCATCTTCTGGGGGAAATTATGATCTCTTTGTTGAGTTGGAGCTCTCAGCAGATCTGCACATCTTATATCATCTCTAATTGAATTACCGTACTCATCAATTGCTATACGCTTTACCGGATCAACGATGATGTCATCAAGATTAAATTCCATGCAAGGCCTCTTTGGTTCATTCACAGTATTATCAATGTGAGTACTATTTATATTGTTCACATAATAATTATGCAATGTCCGTTTCGCCATTTCTTGCAAATCTACAAATATATGAGTAACACAAATGCTGAAATAATCGATAAATAAATCTGCTTTCTACTCTACTACATCATAGTTGTAACTAAAAAGAAATTAAAAAATCAGCTCACCCTTGGCTGCTGCCTGCAGCCCTGCACGACGCAGCTCTCCACGCGCCGCCGACGCGATCAGGCCAGCGTTCGCCTTGCGGGCTCGCCGTTCGGCGCCTAGGCGATCGACAATCGCCTTGCTTTGCTTCTCCCGGCCGGCTTCTGCGTATGCGCATGCAGATTGGGAAAAATACAAATTAAAGGGACGCTGCGGCAGCCAACAGGGATCGTAGATGACGGCCTGATATTACTAACTAGCTAGGTGCAGGAGATTTGTTGGTGGTTAGTGGCTACGTACTGCACGTACGTATTGGGCTAATCTTGGATGCTTAGATCTAAGTTGGACCTAATTATGAGCCAGGGGTTATTAGGGGGTACCCACGTGACAACCTGCACCATCGTGTGCATGCATGTCCCGATGCATGCAAGCCAACAACGTGTATCAGGATTCAGGAGATCATACGGTTCATTGGTAGGTTGTGGAGAGGGTCTCGGTATCTCTATTTGGTATAAGAAACCTATAAATCATCTTAAGAAAATTAGTATTTCTCAAACCCACCCTTCCTCAATTCCAAGTAAACAAGCTTGGCCCGATTATCTTCATCCAATTTTGTCATTAGAAGACTATTAAGTTCTAAGTGAGTCAAATCTGAATTAGATATGGTATTAGTATTCACTCTCTCCTCAACTGGTGCACAAAGGAATTGGTAAGATTGGTTCTTAAACTGATTTACAAATATATAGATACATTTGTGCATGTGACTATCAAGATACGCAATCCATATGTTTTTAACAGGTTGATTAGGTTTTCCTGTTTTTCATCATTTATGCATGGATGCCATGCTAGCAGTAAATTAGGTTCCTGCTTTTAATATATTTTTGCAACTGTTGTTTTTACGAAAATCGGGAAATAGCGTGTGAGAAAAACAGATGAAAGACTGATTTATGCCCCTGAACCGGGTTTGGCCAGACCGAATGGTTCACTAGAGATTAGACTCGGTTCAGCTGGCATTATCTCCACTATATAGATGGCCAAACGGACGTGCTAGACTGGCACACGTGCCTAGATCGGAGCTCTGGCATGGCTCACTGAGTTATCGGCCCGTGTCGGGCCGGCATGGACATGCTAGAGACCTAATGGCTAGTGCGGACCCACTAGAACAAATGGTCCAAAATTCGAAATATGTGGTAAAAAAAGAAAAATCTGAAAAAAAAAAAGAAAAATAGAAAAAATATTAGGAGAAAATGAGGAAAAATAGGAAATGTGCAAAAAAAATAGAAAAAATAAGAAAAAAAGGGAAAAATAGAAAAATTATGTGGAAAATAAGTGGACTAGTCAGGCCGTGCCATGCTGGTCCACTACAGCAACTGGATCATGCCCATGCCGGCCCACCGTGCCACGCCCTCGGCCCAAGCATGGCATGGCCCACTAGTATTCATGCCTGAGCCGTGCCGGGCCATCTACTGTAGCTTCGTGCTCGGACCAACCCACTAAGACACTGCCCATTTAGGCATCTATACTCCACGGATCCCCCTTGCATTTATCTCGATCTCTCCCCCTCCCGATGTTGGCATGCCAAGAGCATGCTGTCCCATAGCTTTGCCCGTGCTACTGGGTTTGGAAGCATGCGCATGCGGCACTACTCGACGCCGCTGTTGGGAACATAATGGCCTTGCGCCACTACTGTTGAGGGAAACTACTGACTCGACGAGGATCCCAAAACCCATGACGCCGCCATCGCCGAACTCCGATGCTAAGCACGAGGAATCCACCGCCATTGGCCCCCACTGGTGCTGTCATCGTGCCGTGGTGGGAGGTTGATGGGTTGTCAATTGCCTGCGCTTGGATCAAAGCTCCACCAGGATGTCGTGGCTGGAAGCAATATGGCAGCCATCACAATGGTCTTGGCTATTAGAGTCACCGTCGTCGCCGTCCCCGTTGCCGCAGAAGCAGAGGATTGGCGGGCCGCCACTGCCTCTCCACTAGACACCGCTAGGACCGCCGCCGTGCCACCATCGCCGCATGGGTGTGAAGTACCACTACAATCCTACCTTGGGGGAAATTGAGGGGTTGTTAGAAATTTCCTCACCGTACGCCGCCTCTCCACCGCCATCAACATCGCCGCTGCCGCCGCCGAGTCCGCAAGATCGGCGTGTGGGGCGGCGGGTGCCACCGCAGCCGACAGTGTTAGAGGGGGAAACCCTATTCTCCCTCTCCTTTCTCTCGGTCACCTTGTGCGGGCCGGCTGAGCCAGCCTTCCTCCGCTCGACAGACACAAGCCCAATAGCACGAGACGTCCCACACAAATTAATAAAAATAATAATGCTGAAAATCCCCATGGGCTTAGAGTTTTGAAATTAGGCCCATTTCGGTTTGTTGTCAACTTTGTGTTTAAACCCCTAATGAGTTGGGTTTTCACACACATAGTTCTTTGTATATTGTAACTTTACAAATGAAACCATGTAATTAATGTTAATTACACCAGCTTGTCTCGTGAGGTTATAATCTTGTTGTTTAGCCCTTGTTTTAGTTGGTTTTTGCATATAGGTCCTTGAAGGTACCTAAGGACCATGCGTTTTAAAGCATTTTAGTACTTTAAAATTGTTCTAACTCCAACTAATAATCTAGAGACGGATTTCTAAGTGATGCTTCCATAAATTGTGTTCACATAGTGTAGAAACCCCTTTGGAAGCATTATGTTGGCTTTATTTTTCCAGCATTTGCGTGTGATTATTTTCTCTAGGGCATAATTATTGGGAATAATTGATACGGGGATGTCCAACCTTCTCGATGTAGGATCCAAATACATCGTGCAACTCGACGAACTGATGAACAACACGCTGATCATGCAATCCACCTTTCACCACGAATTCACAAAACCACACACAAGAGATGATCCACTTAACCACACAAAAGTGGATCTATTGCTCCCTCGATCCCCTGCAAGAAAAGGCAACAACAATCTATGACAGATTCTCCCAATTCCCCTCTCTAGTTTTGGCGACAGCGGCACAAACCCTAGGAGAAGAAAAAGAGCAATTTTGCTACAATTATCTTTAGAATAAATGTGATCTACCCTCTTGGGTTGTGTACAAAGTCTTATATAGCCATTACACGGGTTAGATACAAACTACGAATCATATACAACAAAATATGAAAACCTATCAAGACTGTCGATGGTTTGTTTCGGTCTTTGAGGTGAAACCAGAAGGAATTGGTGTCCTCGGCCCTATCCACCACGTAGGCCATAAAGTTATATTTCCAACGAGTACTCACACGTCTAAAAGAACTCCAGACGAGAGAGTTTGGGCCGTTTTAGTACAGGCTGCTCTGACTACCAAACTGAACCGATTTGGGCGTTTTTCCTTCTTATCTTCAAATTTCTAGTTTTGGAAGACTTGAATTCATGGTGGACATGTAGATGGACTTCACGCCAACCCTAGATAGGCCTTTGAATAGTATAACACCATACAAACAAGTCGTGCAAAGCCCATGTTCATCATCAATGTTATTGCCCGCACATCACCCGGTTTGTTCTTGCAGCGAATCATCAAATAGATGTAGCTCAGTGTAAAGAACTTTGAATCATGTGTTGTTTGATCCATTGGAAAGTACACTTGATAAGCTTTTTATATATGTAAGCCGCGCATGATGAAAGTATTTGAGTCAAACCATAATTCATCGTGAACTTCATGAACAGAACAACAACCGATCTTCTCTATGTGCGCTGCTACTTCCCTCACTTCCTGCTTGGTCCACATGTTTGTACATGCCAATTGTTCACTTCTTTTACATCTGAAAATAATGGAGTGATGAATATTATGTAGCATCAAATTCTCATATACTCTACATATATATTTAGAAAGAAACGAGTTCACCTTATAATTTGATTCGCATGCGTAAGAGAATATCCAAAAACTTGTTATATATACATCCATAATGCCAAAAAGACCAAATTAAATAATAAAAATACCTAATGTTGAAAATTTCTGGAAATTAAATATCTAGCCGGCTCGCATAAGGTGACCGAGAGAATGAAAAGGGCGAATAGGGTTTCCCCTCTAACACCGTCACCTGCGGCGGCGCCCACCACCCCACACGCCGGTCTCGCGGACTTGGCGGCAGTGGCGGAAGCCGTTGGCTCACAATGGACGTGGAGAGCGAAGCGACGCACGGTGAGAAAGCTCCCGCAACCCCTCAATTGCCCCCCAAGGCAGTATGGCTGCGGTATTTCACACCTATGTGGCAATGGTCGCGAGCGTTCCTAGCAGCATCGGGTAGAGAGGCAGCGACGTCTGGCGGAGGGGCAGCGGCGACCCACCAAATCCTCCGCTTCTGCGACAACAAGGATGGCGGCGACAGCGATTCCAATAGCCAAGACCCATGCGACGACTGCCATAGTGCTTCTCGCCACGATGACCTAGCAGAGCTTCGATCCAAGGGTAGGCAGCCAGCGACCCATTAACCTCCCACCACGGGATGAAGGCAATGTCGACAGGGGTCAACGGCAGTGGCTTCCTCGTGCTTGGCATCAGAGTCCGGCGACGGCGGCATCGTGGGTTTTGGGCTCTTCATCAAGTCGGCGGTTTCCCGCGATGACACTGGCGCAAGGCCACTGGCATTTCAAACAGCGGCGGCAAGCAGCGCCGCATGCGCACGCTTCCAAACCCAGCAGTGCAGGCGAAGCGGAAAGGGTTGCAAGCTCCCGGCGTGGCGACATCGGGCAGAGAGGCAGAGATCGAGGCAGATGCGAGGGAGGTCGGTGGGGACGACGCCGGTTTGGCCCAGCTGAACCGAGTCTTCAAGTGAACCATTCGGTCTAGCCGAATCCGGTTCAGGGGCATCAATCATTCTTTAAGCGATTTTTCTTACACGGTTTTCTCCGGTTTTTCATCAAAAACAACATATGCAAAAACATGCCGAAAGTTGGAAACTAATCTGCTGCTGGCATAGCATCCATAACATGATGAAAAACAAAGAAAACCTAAACAATCTATTAAAACCATATAATAGATTATGTACCTTAATACACACATTCGTGAATATATATACAAACCGAATGTATCTATCTTTATCTTTACTAGCAAAGTGCCCGTGCGTTGCAACAAGAATAAAAGACAAAAAAGTTGAGAGAAAAAAAATATGTGATCGGCCGACAGCTATGTGAGGCGATGACAGAAAGAGAGAGAGCACTCGTTTGACATACTAGAAGATGATGGAATACTAAACTCTAGCCGATTAGTACATGTTATGAGGCAATGTGAAAAACAATACTCGATGTAGGTGTCTTACCTTTAGTGAAGATTCTTAGCCTATGTTAAAACTTTTCATCCAAGCAATTAAAGTGCAGTGAAAAGAGGGTTATCATTTTCACCGACAAACAACAAGATTTAGCTGCCATTTGTAATTTTCTCCTATAGGCTACCATAGAGAACAAATTCCAGTTAGTAAAACAGGTCTATATTATTTTCTATAACAAACCCAAACAATCTTGTAGTCTACGTCTTCATAGGGTCTTCTTGGCACTGTGGTCCAGGAGAACAGACCAGTTGGTAGTGGCCAGTGGATGGGAAAAGTCAATTTTGTTGAATGTTTGCTGTTTTTATGTTTCACGCAGGCTATGACTATAATTGCTTGGGATGGTGGTACACCAAGTGATATCTTTGATGCAGGAGTATTTAAACAGGTTTTGAGCATATTCATAACTGCTGCAATACTGAAATTGGGTCAAGGTATGCTGGTGTGAGCACCAATTCCTGTTATGCAGTTGGTTATGGTTAGGCAGTTAGCATGAGGCCTAACATTTTTTTTTTGAAACAGAGAGGAAAAACCTCTCCTATTTCTATTGTCAGAAACAATTAGTTTTGAACAAAACCCAGTTCCATGCCGTTCCACCAGAAACACATTTATAAACTCCCAGAGAAACATGCTGGCAAAGGAGCAAGCAGATATTGATCAGTTCATCTCAAAGATTTTCTAGAACAAACCAAAATTTATATACCTGTCAGGCGCAAAATTACTCCCCACCACCAAGAAAATTCTGGCATTGACAGCACCATCACATCTTCATTGCAGTCCCCCAAGTTGATTCCACCACCCATGGAGTTGAAGATTTCACTTGCCACCTGCACGAGCAACTTAGCTCCCCATTTGAGTGCTTTTGCCCTTTCCTCTGTGTCCACCCATCTACAACAGTTGTGACATTGTTAGGATGGCATAATAAAAATGATATCCATGTCCATTCCCAGAATTCCAATTCATGGAAAAAAATCATTAGCCAACAAGAAAGTAGCAGACCTAGATATCATAGATCGAAAAATTTCCAATACAAATCTCCCCTAACAAAGCACCACCTGAATATAATCGAATAAAAAAAACAAAATTCTATCCATAGGAGACAAGAGGATGCAAGCAACCAACCAGTCATCCATACCAAGAAGAGGAGGAAGGAGAGGAAGAGGTGGAGGGCAGTCGTGGCGACCCTCCTATGCCATGGCCTATGGCGGTTCCACCTCAAGATGGAGAAAGTCTCCCACTTACTTTTCCTCTTCTCTTTGCCACTATGGCAGCCGCCATGGCTGCACCTCTTTCTAAGATTCACCCCGACATCGTCAACCCACTTCGGAGCCCCTCTGCCTTGCATAGCTATAAAAATTGATTCCCGTGGGCAGTCTCTCGCTCAGACCTTGCAAGCCCACGAGCTTGCAAAGCCCAGATCCGGTGCCCTCACCTACCGCGAACGGATCCGATGGGGAGATGCGGTGCCAGTGCAGGGGAGGATGGAGACAGGGAGATGCAGTGCCAGATAGCCAGAGCCACTCCATGGTCACCTAGCCTCATGATGGTGGATTTGGGCATCCCCACACAAGCAGCTCGGGTTGGCCATGAATAGGAGTAGGCGATGGTGGTGGTGGATCTGCACATCCCCGCACAAGCAGCGATGGTGGCAGATCTGGCCTCCTTGACCACGAGCTATAGCCGCACGCGTTCGGGAGCTTGCCACCGGAGCTCTGGTCGGAGTGTGGCATCGCCGGAGCTACATGGTGACATCTCCACCACCGCTGCCAGAGCCATGCGGCCATTGCTGACCCCTCATTGTCATCAGTCTAGCTCGGCAGGCGGCAAAGAGTCAGAGTCGAACACACGATGGGTCACGATGTACTAGGCCAGGTGGACGAACAAAAACACTCCTTGGAAGCACTACTGGGCCTCAGCACCGGCAACGCATAGACGTGGAGGCCTCGAGCGGACGAAAATGCGACACAGACGCGTAGACATCATGAACAAAGCGCGATCTCCAGCGGAGAATAGAAATCATCCGTATTTTTATAATAGGAGAGACCTATTATAAAAATTAAAGTTATTACCATCTTTTTTGTGCGACCTTCAGCGGAGAACAGAAATCACCCATATTTTTATAATAGTAGAGATTTATTATAAAAATTAAAGTTATTACAGTCTTTTTGTTACGTCGTTCATCCATTCTCGCCCGTGTCTGAGGGACGCGGTCGACCAGTCGTCAATCGGTCTCGGTCTCTTTTGAGCCCAAAAATTTTCTCCGTCGTCTTCCTTATCCATCTCCGTTTCACAGCCCGGGTCCCAAGACGCGCCCTTGGCCGCTCGGTGCCACTGCGGCGCCTCCTCTACCTCCACCTTCCCCTTCCCCGGATCCCTCCTTCGCCTCCCTCGGCCCCCTCCTCTTCCTCCTCCTCACCCTTCCCGGCCCACTCCTCCTGAGCATCCACCAAACAACGTGGAGCAAGAGATGCAGGGATCACCGAAGGCACAGGACGGGGAAGATTCTAGAAGCCACGGCTGGGCAGCTTTCTCGCTGGGCTCCTAGCGCATCAGATTGGGTGAGGGCCCAGCCCGTAGCCTCGTAGGGCGACGTGCGGTGCAGCCCGGCAGCGCCGGGGAGGCTACCTCGACGGCACCTCGGCGCTGCCATATCCCGCGTCCCCCTCCGCTGCTGCCGCCGTAGCCACAGGCGACTGCCATCGCCTCACGTTCATTTGCGATCTGTGGGGGCAGCAACGTCGACAAGTTCATCCGCTTGGTCAGCTGCTGACGTCGTCTTTTTCTTCTCTTCAAGCAGTAGGGGAAGGGAAGGAATTCAGCACTGGGTTGTTGGTGGGATTCTTCTTCTGTTGTTTGGAGTACATCTCAGTTGAATTCTTCTTCTGTTACATTTGTTTAGTGGGAGTTTACATCTTTTTGTTGTCTAAATTACGTACTGCACATCAGTTACCAATGGCTGCAAACACATCTACGACGGTGATGTTCTGCTATCAGTTTTTAATAAATAACGCCATTAATTTTTGTCATAAGTTTGACCATTCATTTTTATTTAAAAAATTGATATAAATATAAAAAAATATGAGTTATATTTAAACGATAAACTATGTTATAATAAAATAAGTCATACTTATTTAAACTTTTTGAATAAGACGAATAATTAAACATCATATTAAAAATAAATAATGTTATTTGTTAAAAATCAGGAAAATTATATTTTGGATCACTCTGCTATGCCCGTTAGTATTCTATTATTTGCTTGACGACATTTGATTAAATTTATGGAGTTGTAGCACATATCTCGGTTGCTGTGTGCAACTTGCTCTTTTGTTTGGTTGTAATGGATATGACCATGCTATCTTGGTATTGTGTTACATCTTTTTGGCTGTTTTAATTGAGTGCTGCACATTAGCATATGTTGGTTGTAAGGACATTCCCAGTGTAAGGTATTATCCTGCGGGTTTTAAGGGTGTCATATCATCTCAGAAGATGTATTCTGATGAATAAAACAGGAACTTCCAGTGTATAGTTTTATGTCACAGTCTCACATACTATTCATGGCATTTACTACTTGTATGGTGTTGTGATCAAGTCTTCCATGTGATTATATAGCCAATTGTATTAAATCAAGCACTATAATACTAGAAATATGAGATGCATAAACGATCTACTATATGTGATAATATAATGAAATTAAAATATCAACCAAATATATTACGTATATAGTTCACACTAGATCAATTAAAAAATAAAAAAGATATGGATTAAACAGATCAATTGTACATCCAAAGAAAAAGGTGCAAATGCACAAAAAAACCTATAAAATTACAAGCTTTGTACACACAAATGTCTGCAACCACTATTGGAAGATTTTAGCATTACAACAAAATGTGGCCCTATATGGCATTATATAAACAACAACTCACATCGCCACAATGCAGTGGTAAATGAAATAGTCATCGAACAGAAAAAATGATTCACACTGGACAGGCAAGAAATAACATCTTGAGGGTAATGTAGAAAACTTGATCAATTTCCATCTGCAAAAAAAATACAGTCCATTCCATTTTGCAGAAACATGCAGTAGTACAATACATACCTAAGACATTTTGCAATTATCCCAGATAAACATGGGCAGAAACATCCCATTCTGCAGAAACATTCCATTCCATTCTGCAGTAACATTCCATTCCATTCTGCAGTAACATTCCATTCCATTCTGCAGTAGCTAAACAAGGGCAGAAGCAGCCCAACTAGAACTCAAATAGTACAATATATGAAGCAGTCCAACTAGAACTCATTCACAGAACACATCCTACAGCAGCTGAACATTCCATTCCATCCTTGATTTATATGCTCACCAGAACAGAAATGAGAGCGCCATTTGGAGGGCTTTGATCAAGGGCACCAAAGCCAGGATCCACTGAAGGTTATTTTTTACGTGCTATAGGGAAACAAAATTGCTCTTAACAATAAAAAAGGGCAGTTACTGTCCAGTGCATTAAGGAAACTGCTTAGCAGGCATTCAAGATTTAGATTAAGGCCCTCTTTGGTTTACAGCCTAGCTCAAGCCAAAAAATTGGCAATGCCAAACAGTTGTTATCTATCTTGTTTGCAGCCCAAAAAATTGGCAATGCCAAAAGGTAGTCATCTATTTGGTTTATACACCATACAGGTTATTCAACTTGAGAAAAAGCACAATCGTTAAAAAGAATACCTGTAGCAGTGGCAAAGCAGAGCTATAATGCAGTGCTAAAACAAGCTATCATCTTCATCCCCAAATAGCTTCTTCTCCATCATAGCCAATGACTTCTCTCTTCTAGCCTTTGATTCTTCTATCATCTGACTTATGTCTTCCTGCAGCAGCGAATTATAAACTTCCAGCAACTTTGCTTCCTTTTCCTCTTGTGTTGCCTTGAGTTTCAACCTTGAGATTTCAAGCTGCGCATCTGTTACCTTCTCACGCTCCTGCTTACGCTCTTGTGTCACTGCAACTATCTTGTTTATATTATCTCCTAAGAGTTCAATACCATCAAGAAGCTCTTCCGCCTTGCGCTTGCCCTTGCGTTGTGCCTTGGCTGCATCTCTCCCAATTGGACGCTCGGAACCCATGTCATCACCAACATCAATGGTCACCTGAGATTGCTTCTTTTCTTTGTCCAATTGGGCAACATAAGCACACCATTTAGGTTGGTTCTTGAGAGTCCTTCACCAATGTACCAGAGTAAAAGCCTTTGCATACCGTGTAGCATACATTTCTAGTGCCTCATCCATCAACTGATCGTCGGACACCCCACTTTTATTCAATTTAGTCACGTTAGTCTAACATCCATTAAAGTCATTGATATCTATCTTCAAGCATGACCAGTGGATCTTCAGTTGATTAGTGTCCCTTTTACGATCTGCTACTGCGTTGTTGTTAAACTCTAGGGTGATATCCTGCCAAAATGTGTCACCCTTCTTGTCATTCCCTTTTATCGAGTCATTAGAATTATTCAACCAAGCACTCACCTACAAAAAGCAATATAATCAATATATTGAAAGGGAACACAATTGAAATAATGTTTGAAGAAAATGTTATTACCAATCTGACTTCTTCCTCATAAGTCCAATGCCTTCTCTTTACTGTCCGAGTTGTCTCGACACCGTCATCGCCGTCAATATCAATGGTGATTTTTTCAGTGCCTTGAGATGAGGATTGTTTGTCCGATTGTCTTTGTGCCGGTGCTGACGGTGATGGAGAGTTTGGTGCAAAGTTATGAGTACGTCCAACAAAATGGAAATTTTGTCCCGGTGCAGCAAACTGTGGTTGTTGTAAGAAATTAACATAACCACCCTAAAAATGTACAAAAATAATGTGGTCAAACCAGCTGCAAAACAGGTTATATTTACAACATACAAATTATTCCTACTTGTGATTCAATGCAGCAAAACAGGCATAAATATTAGTGATTCAACAGCATCTGGGGCTGTCCCTTTTGGCTACTATGGTTAACTGCTTCATTTTTGTTATTAGAACCAACAGCAAATGGAGCTTTGCATAGTATATACCAGGAATACAACTAGAGATTTGCACACCCTTAAATATCAGCAAATGGAGCTTATTAAATTAGCCTAAGCATAGTATATACCAGAACATAAGCATCTGAAAATTGGCAAATATATCTCATTCATGCATCTGAAAATTTTAATAGAACATAAGCACCTTGGTCCCTTTCCTCTAAAATGCCAAAAGTCATCTGAATTGTACTTCCTTTCAATTTGAGTTAATCAAAAAATCGTATCAGATTAATTCACATTTTCACAGCTAATTGCACTTTCTGCAGAAAATGTGTGGCCTAAACATATTTTCTACCAGCACCCTCTCTTAAAAGAATCAAAAGGATTGAACTACCTACTGATTAATGTTCATGGTCTCTTGCTTGGCATCTATCTTCTTATTCAGAGACAAGAATTCAACCCCAAAGAAACATAAAAAAGATGCACCTCATAATATGCTTTTGCAATGTCCTCCTCACTTTGTTGTTATGTGTTATCCACGGATGAATTGATGAATATCTGATTTTGGACCTGTCCTTTGGTTTTCTTCTCATATTCCTAATGGAAAATTCATTCTTCAGCTAAAGAATCTGTAGTCAGATTCCTCTCAGCCAAAAGGGCATAGAAAGCAACAGCAACTTGAACCATCCTCTTTTAGTGCTATCAACATGAAAACGAAATCGAACAACAGGGGAAACTTACCATGGATTGTGAGCGGTGAAGGCGGCGGCGACAGCGTAACCTGGTGAAGGCGGCGGCGGCAGTTGCGCAGCGTAACCCGGTGAAGGCGGCCGCAGAGGCGGTGCCGACGCAGCCGGCTGTGGAGGTGGCGGTGCCGGTGGTGCCTTCCACTTGCTCGCTCCTTGGGCCGGCATCTTCTTGGCTTCGTTGGGAAAGCGCCGACGGCGGTAGGGGGGAAAGGAGAGAAAAGGCGGGAGGAGCAGGGACGTGGGCGGGAGAGCTGTGGCGCAGGCGGGAGAGGGCGGAAGTGCGCGGGCGTGGGCGGGAGAGGGCGGAGAGCGGGAGCGCGGGAGGGAAGAGTTGCCACGCCGCCGTGAAAACGCAATCGCGCCGCACCCGATCTGCGGACGATACAAGGAGACCCCAAGTGTGGTTTCGTCCGCTTTCCAATGCCTAGGTAACGCTGCCCACCTCATTTCGTCGGATGAAATCGGTACCTCTCTTTCCTTTTTAATTTTTGGCTATCTCATCTTCTCTGCTGATATGTCACTACGAAACACCTATAAAATCAGCACTGGAAATGACCTAAAAGCATCTGAAGCTCTGTATTTTATTCTATGGTTCTATTGTCTGCTTGATAAATAGGGTGGGGATTTTGATTATATATGCCAGTTCACTGGATTATATATTTAATGGAATTTGTAGCATATTTTTTTCAGTGACTGCTCAATAGTTCTTCAGTTTGGATATGATATACCCGGAGGACCATACCTTCATCTTTAGTCCATCACATACATATTAATACAAAACTAAAAGATTAGGATGCCCTTGAATTTATCAAACTCTAAGAGCAAGCCCAACCGATCCTTTAAATTAGCCCTTATCTCAAATTTAGAAGTTTCTGTGTTAAAAAATGTCTCCAACCGAATTCCTATCTGAGCTCTCATCTGGAGTGGGCCCTCATCCGGGGGAGGTAACCCTCTAGATGTAGGAGCCCCTCATCCCCTCGCCTCGCCTCGAACGACTCCGCCTCCAACCGGCTTCTCTGCGCACATGCACGCCGCTGCCCTCCCTGCCCCTCTCCAGACCACCCCCTCCCCTGCATCGGCCCCTCCACCGCCGGCGTCTCCCGCCTGTGTCCTCATCCCCTCCGTCGCAGTGGTTGGAGTCGTCTTCGCCTTCGTCTTCTCTGTCACAGTGCACGCACTGCCGCCGCCGCCGCGGAGGCCGTAACCCTAGCCGAGCAGTGGGGGTGACTTGAGAGAGGCGGGGCGAGATGTTCCGGTACCAGAAGGGCAGGGATATCGAGGCGGGGACCTCGGGCGCGCCCGACGGCGCCATGGGGACGCGGGAGCTCTACCCGGGGATGACAGAGCCGCCGAAGATGCGGTAGGCGCTCATCCGCAAGATCTACATCATCCTCTCCATGCAGCAGCTCCTCACTGTCGCCGTCATCGTCAAGGTCTGCGCCATCTCCCACTTCTTCGTCTCCGTCAAGGCCCTCATCCCCTCCGTCAAGGATTCTCCCTTTTCTTTTTTAGGTGCTCGAGCTTGTGGGGAACGCGGCGTGGGCGTACACGCACGCGTGACCCCCGCCGTTGGCTTCTCTCCAGCCGCCGGCGTCTCCAGCCTGCGTTGCCCCTCCCCTCTCCCCCCTGTAGGAGCTCCTATTCTAGGCAATATGAGGGGTCGGTTGGAGTGTGTAGTGAAATAGGAGGTTGAATATGGATGAGAAAGCCCCTATTCTAGACAATAGGGGGTCAAATTTGAGAGCTCTATTGGAGTTACTCTAATGCATGTGTTCCTCATTTTAACAAACTCCGATATATTTCTCCCATTTTAGCAAAATTCAATGCATTTATCTCTCACTTTAATAAACTCTAATGAATTAATTGTTTTAAAGATAAAATCTTTGTAGGACAAATGAAATAAGCATAAGATAAACTTATTTTAGGATGAAGAGAGTACATGCTGTGCTCTTCATGTTTCTGTCAGTGTTACAAGTACAGAACACAATTCTTCATCTGTTCATCAGGTGTCCAACTTACACGACAGACTGGCGATTTGTCATAGGATTCATATTTTCATCCATCGTAAATTACATCATCACAGTCAATCAGTATTAGTTTCAGAGTGACAAAAATAGTAGGCATTCATAATCAAAGAGCAACAACACAGTGCCCAGAACTTGTGAGTAGGCTACAACAATCAATCTAGCAGGATGGAAGAAAATTGGTGTTATATTTCAAGTAACTATCCCCTGGCAGAAACATCGTCAGTGCCCTGCCCGCTTGGCTTTGATCAATCCATGCACCGCAAGAACGTAGCCCCAATTTCAAGTACGCATGAACGAAAGAAAATCAGTCCGCACTTTCCTATTTGGCTCATGTGCCTTTTGTCAACCCATTTTTTGTCTTTTTTTTATGGTTGCATGTGAAAGTCTTAGGTGGTGTTTCTTAAGTGCTTATTTCTGTGGCTTATATAAGCTGCACGCAAAATAAAATATCATTAGCACGTGATTAATTAAGTATTTACTATTAAAAACTTGAAAAATAGATCTATTTACTTTTTAAAGATATTTTTATATAAAAAATTTTTGTAAAAAGCACACCGTTTATCGTTTTGGGAAGCATGCGCATGAGAAACGAGAATTTAAGCCCACTGGCTTAAGTGGTGCCGAACACCATGTTAGTGGCTTCATGGGTTAGTCCGTTTCATATATTTTTAAGCCTGTTTCGTAGTGTTTGGTCATGGGTGATGGGCCTCATAATTTATATGCATGTTTTGCTTTTTTAAATTGTTTTTTAAATGTATATGATATGTCTTAAGTTTTTATATACGAATGTATAAGATATCTGTGTATGTATAAAGTTTATATGTATAAATTTTTCTATTGTAATAAAGTTCTACGTATAAAACTTTTCTAGGCCGAACTAACACGCCAATGAATTCATTTCAAATTTATACGTACAAATTTTATCTAATGTTTGTTTCGTTTTTTCAAATTTATTTTTTGAATTTGTTTTAAATTTATATGTATGAAGTTTATAGGTACTAAATTTATATGTATAAAGTATCTATGCACAAAAGTTATATGTATAAAATTTTCAACATGTAAAATTCTATGTAGAAACCTTTTTCTGGGTCGGGCTAATATGATGTTGAATTCGTTTCAAATTTATACATACAAATTTTATATGTACAAAATTTGTATATACAAGGTTTTGTGCACAAAGCTTTTATATGTACAAAATTAATATATACAAAGTTTCTAGCGTGTTCACTGGTCTCACCCGTGCGCAACCACACGCGTATTAGACCCACCCACCAACAGCAGGGCCGGAATGGAGCCGCCGCTTCGCGCGTCCATCAACATGTCCACGGGCACCCTGTGATATGCGAGGGCAAGGTGCACTCCGCCTCTACCTGGCAGGCTCAGTTTCGGTTGGCTTCGTCGATCTTATCGTCAGGCACAACGGTTTTAGCCCTAACTCAATTTATTGATGTTATAGAATTTTATCTCTTGGAGAGATATTGTTTTACTAGTTTCAACCGGAGTAGAGATAAGATTTATCTCCCCGGAGAACAGATCTAATAAAGAGAGAGTTTCAACCTATATGCCACCTAAATGCCACATCAATTGTCTACTTCTGCCTTGTTCTTGAGGGCAAAGAGAAGGTCTCACGCCTCTACTGCTGTGGAAGAAACAGAAAGTAAAGAAAACGGATATGATGATTCGCTAATAGGCTCGTTGATTTACAACACATTGTCAGCAGCTTGCTCTCCACTCACCGGTTTGTCATTCCAATCTGCTGTTGTTATTAGATTAATTTGAAGCCACAGATTGATCTCCTGGTATTTTTTGCATGTACATGGCGATCGAGATAGGGCCGTGCTCCCATGCGGACGCATACATTGAGGCCATGCACAACGCGGTGATGTGGCGTGTGGTTCCATCCACCCACGTCAGAAACCGAGTTCTAGCTCAGTGGCAGGCGTGCCCTCATGACGCCGCGTGTTTCCTCGGCAGGGAACGGGTTCCCCGTCTGGTTGGGCCCATATGCACGCAAATCCACATGTCGGGAGGCTAGATGTGAGCGTCGTGTCCCCACGGTCCCCTCCCACGAGCGCCCCTGCATATCTGTGGCAAAATCGTCGATCCCCAAATCGCCCCACCGTTCTCTCCTCTTCCCACTTTCGTCTTTCCGCGCTCCTGGCTGGGCGATGGCGCTGTCGGTCCTCGTCGTCGCCTGATCCTCTTCTGCATCACTCAATAGGCAACAGTGCTTTCAGATCCTTTTCTCTGTCATCGGCAGCAAGCCCTAGCAAGAGGTATGACCAGCAAACCCTAGCACCCATGAAGCTTTTGATTCAATCACTAGTCTTGGTCCTAAAAGATGTGATTCCCGCGCTCCTCATGCTAAGTTCTTGCAGTAGGCTCCGATGTATCCCTCTCATGCCACTGGTTTCGTCCATTTTCCCCAAGATCCCAACAGCTACGCGAGTCTGTCACAGTCGTTGAGCCAAGCTGTGGCCTTCCCTGCTCAACCGGGGTTCCTATTCGTGCATGCTCCGTTCCCTCCATTCTCCACCTAGCCGCCACCGCCTCCACCAACAAGTGCCACAGCCACAGTTACACCTTCCTTGAGCTCCAGATCTGGACGCTGGTACCGGGTGACGGCTACTCCCCAAGCAGTTGATGATGGAAGAGGTAGGATGTACTACACTCACGAGGAGGATCTCAGGATGGTATGATTTCTATCAATTTGTTGTTATTGTTGTCTTAGGATAAATAAAATTGAATGCTTGTTGTGTTGGATTGATGAATTAGGAAAATGTATTGCTTTGTGTTGACCTGCCATTAGAAGTAGTGCTACTGCTAAATGGTAAGTTTTTGGCTTAGGATGTGAGAGGCCTATTGTTTATGTTGACTTGTTAAATAGTAAAAATTATTGCTTTAGGCTGACTTACATGTAGGATTAGTGTTGCTGACCAAATGTTTGCTTTATGATGACATGTTCTTTGAATTATTGCCTTAGGATAATTGAAACTAGTTCTAAATGGTAAATGTTTAGTGTTTAGGATTTGAGAGGACCATGTAAAATGCAGATAATCTACCCGTAACAAGGATCAAGGTTTGAGCGTACATCCTTAATGTCAGGAGACCATTTTGCAGATAATCTATCCGTAACAACTGCATCATCTGAAGAACAAATAAGGTGACTATCATAGCAAAATATGCTAAACCAACAATTGATGATTACACAAAAGAAACACAATAAAATCCACTTTTCAACCTAGTATGAGATCAAGCTGGCCTAAATTTTCAACAATTGATCAAGCTGGCATTGAACGGGGTATAGACCCAACACCCAGTACTCTGGATTAACTGGTTTAGGGTTCCTGATTTGAGAGGACCATGTAAAATGCAAATGTGGTTTATCAATTGTGTAGGTCAGTGCATAGCTCAATAACTCAACTGATCCCATTGAAGGGAATGCAAGGAAGGGTGAGACCTATTGGTCCAAAGTTGCTGAGACTTTCAATAAGACAACCCCAGTTGATAGGAAAAGGGAGATGCATCACCTCAAAGGGCACTGGCACAAAACCACCAAGAAAGTATCATTCTTCAATGGATGCTACATTCAGCTTAGGGATGCATATGCTAGTGGAAGGAGTGATGACAAGCTCATGGATCAGGTTCTGGATCTTTACAGAAGCCATCAAGGGCATCACTTCACCTATACCCACTGGTGGAAGGCTATGCATGATTTGCCAAAGTGGAATGTGCATGTTTCAAGCTATGGACAAGCCCTTAAGAAGGCTACTCAAGATCTCAATAGAAGTGCACCATTAGAACCCATGCAGAGGCCTGTCGGTATTAAGAGAGCCAAGAAGAGGAAGGAAATAGCAGATGCTGTTGCAGTGGAGGTGAAGGAGCACCTGAAGATCTTCATTGAAGCTCAAGCAACTCAGAAGGAGGATTTAGAAGCAATGAAGGAGTTATAACAAAACCTTTCAGATCAAAGGGTTGAAGCAGCCAAGTTGCAGCTCAAGGTTGCTCAGGAGAAGAAGGAAGCTAAGCTGATAGAGTACAAGAACAAGCTGCTGGACAAATTTACAGAAATGTTGCAGGTTGACACCTCCAACATGGAGCCATGGGCTAAGGAAGTTCATGTGAGGACTGTCACCCTCCTCTCAGACCAGCTTTGGGAGAGAGTGGACAGCTCTAGTGATGCTTCAGTCCTCTTAGGTAACAACAAAACATGTGAACTTGGTTATCACATTGTAATTTTAGGTTCTGTTATACTGTGAATCATGCCATGTGATCATGATTTTGCACAACTACACTGCAGCTAACAACAGCAACACCTTTTGTGATCAACTTTGGTGCATGAGTTGATCAATTAGCCCTCAAGCAAGTACTGGTACTTTTGTATAATGTGGCAGCAAGCCAGCAACACCTTTTGGGATGTCTTGCAATATATGAGGGCATGAAATCACTTGCAGGTGTGCATTTCATTTGATTGTCTGTCATTTGGAAGTCAATGCTCGTCGTGACACTTTTCTATATATGCAGGTGAAGTGGGATGACTGCTAAACTTGTGAAGCCATGTGCTCCAGTTGGTGCTGCTCGAGGGAATGAAGCTACCTACGATGTGAATGAGGCCATGCGGTTGCCCTGATGTTGCTAGCCTAGAGAGGGGTGTGTGATGACTTAAGATATTTAAGAACCTTGTATACTTATTAATTCCCTTGTTGGTTATTGTATGTGTGATTGGTGTGAATCATGTGGGATGACATGTGTTGTGATAAACTAGGTGAAGTGAGACTATTGGTGATGAATCTGATTTATGATTTATATTATTCACACTTTGTGCTGTTGAATGAAGGGATAGATGGTATTTGTTTCGAGGCAATGTGCATGATTCTGGATGGATGGGATTTATTTTTAGGCAATGTGCTACTTGATGAAATTTCAGCTCATGTGCTACTACAATTTCAGACCATGTAACTGTTTGTTGATTGGTTAAAATTCAGACCATGTTCTGTTGAAATTTCAGACAGGTCTTGTTTGTCGAAGGGTACAGGTGTACTTTAACCATTGAGGCTGGTTGGGCTGTGGTATCTTCCACTGTGGGCTACGTGTCTCTAGCGTGTGGCTTCAGATTTTTTGGGCCCACCTGAGGCCACGGTCTATTGTGAGGCTTATATCCTTAGAGTGGTCTTATCCTACATGGACCAACTTTTTTCAATGAGACTACTCCATGATGTGGCCTGCATTGTCAATGACTTGATACACCATAGGTGCCCCGTCTGCACCGCGGCAAGGAGATAGCACCCATGCCATTGCCGAATTTTTTTCATTTTTATATTTATTTAATAAAATATTTACAAAACTACATTTTTATTTCAAACATTTACAAAAATATACTCCCACCGCCCTTTGGGAGGGCGATATGTTTGAAATCGCCCTCTGAGAGGGCGGCAAGAGGGCCGCCTGTAAAAATCCGGCGTGGGCGAGGGCGAGGGCAAGGGCGCGAGCGTGGGCGAGGGCGGGGGCGCGGGCGCGGGCGTGGGCGAGGGGCGTGGGCGTGGGCGAGGGCGCGCGGGGCGAGGCCGCGGGCACGGGCGAGGGGCGCGGGTGCGGGTGAGGGGCGCGGGCGAGGGGAACCGGCCGGATTTTTACAGGCGGCCCCCTTGCCACCCTTTCAGAGGGCGGTGGGAGTATATTTTTGTAAATGTTTGAAATGAAAATGTAGTTTTGTAAATATTTTATTAAATAAATATAAAAATATAAAAAATTCTGCCATTGCCTTGCCGGCGGCCAGGCCGATCAGGCTGCTTCACTCGTGTGTACACACGGCTGAGGAGAGACCTGTTTCGTCTATGACTAGGCCCAATCAGTGTATCTCGTACCGCTAGCGTGGTTATCGTGGCAATCGCGTATATCGCTGTGTACGGTAAGGGTAACTGGTAGTATGGTTTACCTAAATTTTATCTAAATTTAAATTTAAAAAAAACCAAAAGAATTTTAATAACTACTTGAATTATGGACCACTATGGTGAAAAAAGTTTATAAAAATAATGAAGTTTACTTCATGTTTTGAAGCTACATCGAAATTAAAGAAAATAAGAAATGGGCTGAGATATAATTTCTATTTTATTTAAGTGTAAAGAGATAGCAAGGGTTATGCAAAAAATTATGCAATATTACATTGTTTTTTAGAGATATCCATAATTTTTTCCTGAATTTTCTATATTTTTTAAATTTTTACTATGTTTTATAATTTTTCATTTTTTTTCCACTTTAACATACCGCGGTTGCTGCGGCTTATCGTGCGCGGTAACCACGACCTTATTATAAGATTTAAAAATTTTAAATTCAAATTTTTAGAGATAAAATTTATATGGTTTTGAACGGTTACTACAGTAACCGTACGGTAACTGCTATACCTGAGGGACAATAACCTCTCCTAAACTATGGGCCTGTTTGGGACTGCTCTGCTCCACCTTTTCCAGCTCTGCTCCACCAACTCCACCACAGAGCAGCTCCACTGTGGAGTTTCTGGAGCAAGTAGACCTGTTTGGCACGCAGCCTAGCTCCAGCTCTAGGAATATGTGGTTTCTGTGAGAAAGGTCTACTATGCCCCTGATCGATGTTTGGTGTATGTTCTGTTGTATGCTCTGCCTGTGTAATTGAATATTTTTTACCAATTCAAATATGGTGTAAATATTATAATCTCGTTGAATTTATTGGAGAAAAGTAAAAAACAAATATTTCGGTCAAATCATTCCATACTTTTGTCACGTAACTTTCAAAGTGCTTGATGGATAATTGACAAAGTTTAGATTTCGGATACAAATAATTGTCCATACATGACTAATGATAAATAAGATAACAAAGTCCATCATTCTAATAGAAATAGTCGTTCACAGATTACTAGAGAATAGTGACTAATGCATAATTCTACCTCCAAGCTAGAGAAAGAGCGGTGGCCAAGTCATCACGGAATTTGTCCATAGTAGGAGCATTCGGCGCATCAGTAGAGCTATTTGATCTAGCCACATATTTTAGATACCTTTCTGGAATTGTTGGAACATAATTTGGATCACGGTCGCACCGAGCGAAGTCCAAGTCTTCACCGCCATGCTCACGAATGAAGTTGTGAAGGACCATAGTAGCCACAACAATCATTTTTTGCTTGAACATCGGGTACGACCGCATTTTATATAGAATTTCCCATTTATTTTTTAGCACTCCAAATGATCGCTCAATAACATTGCGGATGGATGAGTGAACACGATTGAACCTTTCTTTAGGAGTCTTTGGTTCCATTCCTCTATGCCACTCCGGCATATGATACCTCTCACCTTTATAAGGACAAAGGTATCCCGGGCGATTAGGATATCCCGCATCGACAACATAGTATTTGTCTATAATTATTAGAAAAAAAAATCTCAGATCACATTTGTAAGCATTTGATCAAACAATAAAATGCATGGTCATATTTTTAATACCTTCTGGAGGGTGTGGAAAAAAGCTCTCATCCACTCTAATTGCATTGTACAGGACAATAGTATCATGCATAGAGCCCGGCTGTCCCGTCGACACATAAGTGAACCTCATATCAAAGTCACAAGTTGCTAGAACATTTTGAGTTGGTATACCAGACTTTCCAATATATCTTACTTGATCGTCAGGTGGCAGCGAAACTCGGATATGAGTACCATCTAGAGCACCGATGCAATCTTTGAAATGTGGATATGCTTTACGGTCATCTCTTATCCTCATGTGAACAGCTCGGAAGTTGGGGTCCTTTGGTCTAATAAAATCTTTTGACATAGCCATCAAAGCATTTAGAACCTCATCAAATTTCCTATGAATAGTTTCACCAGAGTGCTTGAACCGGTTTTGAGCCTTTCTATTAGACTCATTTCCAGATAACACAAATAAAAACACTGCCAACATCTCCTGAGTGTTCATATGTAGGGATGGTTTCAGACCATACCTTCCAACCAATAAATCATGAAGGTCGTAGAACATCTGTGTGCTCATCCGAAGCTGCGAATGACACTCTCCCGGTGTGTTCAGGGTCTCTAGCAACCAGCCCATACCACTAAGGAGTGATGTCCTAGGTGGATTTTTGTCAAAGTATTATTCAACATAAGCTGCAGCAAGTTTAGCACCAGCCAATACAAGATTCCAAAATGCCATGCTCTCATTGTCAGAGTCACTATCAGATTCATCCTCACTCTGCACAGAGGTAAAAAAAAAGGCCATGGAGGATGCCAATTAGAGAAATAGTAATACATGGAAGCATACAGGTTACCAAAAAATAGTAGCATACAGAGATAAATAACAATACATGGAAGCATACAGGTTGCCAAAAAATAGTACCATACAGGTACATACACAGAGAAAAATGGATGAGCTTATGTTTCCAGCAACACAGCAATACATAGATAAATAATGGTTCAAATAGCAATACAAGGTTCAAATCACAAATAGTAGCAATACAAGGTTCAAATCACAAATAGCACCATATAGTTGCATATATAAATAAAAGCAGATAGGTTGCCAAAACATCTAAGCACCATATTTGTCAAAGTGCCTCTTCCTAAGCCAATTGAGCCTAATTTCTCTAGTAGGCAAGGTCATAAACATTTCTCTGTGTTCCTTCTTCACAAACAGCTGGGTGGCAATGTCATGCTCATCTGAACCATACGCCGCACCACAGTCCTTCACATGCTCCATTATTTCCGGGATGGTGATCCCTTCTTTCTTCTTTGCTATAAAGGAACTTGAACAATCAGATATCTTCGAAATTGCTTCAACCATTAGAAGTACGTTGCTTGACTTTGCCTTTTTCCTATCCACAGCAGCAACACGAGGTTTTTTATTTGGAACCGCACTTGGAGTGACTTCCTGAACCTCCTCATCCCCCTCTTGGTTGGCATCAAATGGGTCACCTTGGGCATTATTCTCTCCATCAACATATTCACTATCTAGATCAAAAGGTTGCTCCTGACTATTAGGGATAATAGGATTGTCACTCAAAGGGTTCCAATGATTTGCTTCATCATTTGTAATATTTGTAAACATTTCTCTAAGCAAATCCTCATTTTGGATAGGCTTTTTCCTGAACTTTGCACACCCTGGAATATCCTGCACAAAAAAAAATATTAGTACACATATCATTACATCAGTACATATATCCAAACAAAATTATTGATATGTTGATAGCACTCAACTTTTTTGCTTTCTTCCACCACTCAGCCTCCATGTCAATTGTTTGGGTTGCATTGTTCCAACCAGTACCTGTTTGCCTCCTCTTCAACTTTAGCCAAATGCTCCAATCAGCCTTTAATTTATCCCACTTGTTCTTAATTTGAGTCTTTGATAATGAGATACCAGTCATTTGCAAAAACCTAGCTGCGACCTCAGTATAACCTACAGAGTTTAAATGAGTGTTTGGGCGATTGCCTCTACTAACTTGTTCAGCCATCAACTCATAGGCTAATTGCAAATGTGCATCGTTCCAGTCCATTTGGTCATCCTGACCATAATATTGCAATAGTATGTTCAAGCACTCAGGATAATCTATTGAATTTTGCAAGCACTTCACAAAGATACTATCTATTTCAGGCTTCCAGCAGCTCATTTTGAAGTTTTACAGCGAGGAGCAATACCTGTTCATCTTTCTTCTTCGCTGCTAGTGGTCGTTTCCGTGAAGAAGACGCCGGAGGGCAATGGTCGGCCGTGGCTTGCGGCCTCGCAGCCTGGGCGCCTGCTGGCTGGCCGTCCGCAGCCTGCCCTGGTCGGCCATGGGCCGGCCCTGCACGGCCAGCAGCCGTCCCGGCCTGGATGGAGGACACCGGTGGCGCCGCTGGAGGAGGCCGCGGCAGCCCAACCCTAGGCACCATCAAACTTCCTCGACCCATGGCTTCAAGGGAACTTTGGGGAGGGAGGACGGAGGGGATTTGGGGGTAAGAAAAGAGGGGATCCAGTGGAGGATCACCGAATCCATCTTCTCCGGCCATCACCTCGCCAGATTGGTCGCCGTGGCGGCTGGATTTACTGGCGGCGCGGCTAGGGCTCGTACTAGAGGAGAGGGGCGACAGGAAGTCGCGCGCCTGCGGGATGAGGAGCGACGGGAAGAAGCGCGCCTGCGGGGGAGGAGAGGGAAATAGAACGAAACGTTTTTTGTGTAACCAGTGGCAATTGCGGGTAATTACCTCTCAACTCCACGAGGACATACGAAACGTTGGTTTCTGAAGTACCCCTTGAGGAGCTCCGGGAAAAACATGGAGTTGGCCCTCAACTCCACCTTTTTTCTGGAGTAGAGTTTATGGAGTTGGACCTGTTTGGCAGGGAAGGTTGGGAGCAGAGTTGGAAAAGGAGGAGCAGAGCAGTCCCAAACAGGCCCTATATGGCAAACCCTGAGCCCAATCAGGAGCCGAGCAGCCGGCCGCCCACCACCCACCACGACCGCATGCATGGCGTGCAGCTGCGCAGTACATGCATGCAGATGAGGTCCCATATGTACGTGTATACGGCATCATGATTCTTGGACGACACATGCTTGCACCATACATGGCTATGGGTATACGGTGGCCAGTAACCAGGAGACCTGCCTACGTGCCATCTTCGTCAAGTACGTGAACTAGTAAGGGCTTATTTGGAATGGAGCAAAAAACATATATAGGAATAAAGGATTCTATTTTCTATGGATTGAGTCACTCCAGTATCATTCGGATCACTAAAAATGGTCACAGGAAATACATAGGAACATTTCCTGCACTAGTGATATCACGGAAAAACCATGGGAAAAATACATCCACCCTGATCTCTTTTTTCTCTTCCTTTGTGGACCGAGAAAAATCATAGTATCAAGCAACTAACCAAAGCGTAAAGTAGTGAAGAAAGGATATATCTGTTTCGAAGGTCTGAAGTTCGGTTTAGTGAACTGACACCACTAATACAAGTGGACTACCTCACAAACTCAAGAGGCGAGGTAAGGTGAATATTATGCAATTTAAGTCAAGTGATAATCTAGTGGATTGATCACCTAGTCTCTCCCAATTGTTAGTTCTGAGAAGTTTATCTTGAGAATTGGGATGAGAAGACTTTGAAGTTTGCAGGGTTCAGGGGAGGCACCTAGAATATGACCCATAATATGGACCGGTTAGTTCATAACGTTGTACTCTTTTTTTCTTTGAGTAAGTGAAGCTGTTATTTCTCACATAAGATTTTTAGTAAGAAAACAATATGCAATGCATGAGTAGCAACTATGTACTCTTTGGTTAGTCCATAACGTTGTACTCTTTTTTCTTTAAGTAAGTGAAGCTGTTATTTCTCACATAAGGTTTTTAATAAGAAAACAATATGCAATACATGCGTAGTAATTATGTACTTTTTCTCCTAGCCTTTTTTTTCCCGGTGGATTTCATAAGAGTTTTGACGAGGCATGAGTTAGTCGTGGATAGACCCAAGAGAGAGTGTTATAGAATTTTTATCTCTTGAAGAGATAATTTGCTTTTTTGTGGACCAATTTGAACTGAAGTAGAGATAAGATTTATCTCTTCATAAGACCCCTGTATATAGAGGGATAGGATGAGACATTTGAGGCTGATTGTACTCGAGAACATGTCTAATAAGGAGAGAGCTCTAACCTATATGCATAAACTGAAGGGCACTGTGTTCTTGAGGGCAAAGAGAAGTGTGCGGTGTTCTACATCTTCTCATATGATTCGTCTTTAATGCTGTGGGAGGGATAGGGAATGGAGGTACGGATTGGATTTGTCAATTAAATTACTGACATACCCAACAATTAAAGTACTGAACTACAACATTTCATTTTTTATGCATTGTTGACAGCCATTTCAATTAAAGGACACATACCTGTTTGGTTCTTTGTTATTTGTAGCCTTGAAACAAAATACGGCGCCATGGCTTTGCCGTCGTCGATCAAGGACGATCGACCGAACATGCCATCGCTGGATGCTGGATCCCTGTGGCCGAACTTGCTGTTTTTCTTTCTTTTAAACGAGTCCATACTACACCCCTTCGCACTGCCCTAAAACTATCAAATTAGTCTAAATAACTGTAAGATCAAATACAAAAACCAAGCTTACCAGAAAGGGTGAATGGTAGGAAAAGCCAAACAATCAAATCTTTTAGCGAAAATAAAAGAAACCTCTGATCTGCCATATACCGTCGGTCTGATTGTCTACTTGCCGCCGGTCCGATCGCAGTACTGCCGGCGCTTTGACCGTCTTGATGCCGCCGATCTAACCACTCACGAACAAAGAACACAACTTGATGAAATTATTGAAAGTAGATCAATTTTATTGTATCAATATGTGTCTACAAAGTGCATACAAAGCACTCCTCTATTTCAAAACTAAACCCTAACTTTTCTCTCTTCCAAAAGTTATGGCTCTAGGGCCTCAACCCCTCATCTATTTATACCTAAAACCTTATACATAAAGTAGGAGTAGACTATACCTACTAGGATTCTACTCCTAATCCAAGTAGGACTTGACTCCTAGTCCTACTAAGACTCCACTCCTAATTCAAGTAGGACTCGACTCTAATCTTGGACTCCTATCCAAAACAAACTGCTCTTTCCATATGCACACAATTCCTCTTGTATGCTATATGGAATCTTTACTTCCACGTATATTGATCTCTAGTCTTTAGTATCCCGCATGATCTTCCGATTATCCGGATATCAACTTCTCCCAAGTCGACTCCCGATCCATCACCGGCAATACTTCCCAAGCCTCAAGACTTACCTACACATGCAAAAATAAAGATACCATATTCAAGCACAAGTTCTTTTTCAACTTGACTCGCATTAGCCACACACACTCACACCAATATTCACAATTATTTTCAAACCAATCTCTTATTAAATAAACCATTTGCAAAACCAATTGTTCATCACAAAATATTAATCATGACAATGATTCTACAATCTCCCCCTTATGAACACGTTGGCAACATCTCTAAAATGCAAATTGATATTTTTGAAAAATAGAAACCAAAAAGTGTCAAAACTCTTCCCTTTTTAAAAGAAAAAATTTCTCCACTAAATTTGCAATAAAAGCATAAAATCAAATGTTTTTAAAAATTGATCAACTTGTCAAAACTTTCAAACTTTCAAATTCTCCCCTTTTCTAAAATAGCTCCACCTTTATTTAAGTATGCATTTTGTATATTTCTCTCTCTTTGACAATGATTTCATCAAAAATTTCAAAAGAGAGAATATAAACCATGAAAGCACAACTGCAATGAATATAAAATATTTATCAATTTTCTTTCTTCTGAATTTTTCTTTTCTAAGAGCTTTGAAGTGTACTTAAATCAACTCAGGGACATGTATTGTAAGACAAGAGAGATAGATTGGCCAACTAGCAAACAAGTATGGGTTATAGTCCAAACATAAATCAATGATATTACAATCAAGATCAAATCAATACTAAAAATTCATGATTTCAATAATTTATAATACAACATAATCACTAGCACATAGGTTGAAAGAAACCCCACACATACACAAGCTGAACTAAACATTCTTTCTTAAATTAACTTGCCATTTACAAAAGAATTTTCATCAAGTTTTATTTCTAAGCTTCTGCTCAATTTGCCTTTTAATAGCACAAAAAAAATCTCTCAATTATTTCGGGTACGTCCTTGTCATGAATACTGTTTCCAAGAATTCGACACTCATTATTTTCCTCACATCGGATACGTGCTTGTCGTGAATAATGTTTCCAATGATTCGGTATCATTTTTTTCTCTCATATAAGTATTTTTTTACTTGAGGAATCTTTATAGCATTTGAGGAATAAAAATTTCAACAAGCATATATATGAGCATAAGTCATTCAAACAAGCACTAGTGTCAATATTGCATATTTAATTAATTCAAGTAAAAGAATTATGAGTTATGCACCATATCCCTCTAAAGTAATAGCAAATGCTCATATAAAGACTAGAACACATATAAGCTATACTAGAAACCAATAAATCTCACTTATAATGCTAGCAAGCACAAGAATATACTAGAGGTATAAAACAGAGCTCCACTTTTCTTTTTTATTTTCAGATCGATAGCAATACAGTAAATTAAACATAAATACATCAAAAAGTATAAAGTCCCCCTCAAATCAACCTTCAAACCCTCCCGACGAAAAACAAAGTAAATCGAGAAGATATCAAAGGTTTTGAAAAAGACAACTAATTGCCAACGATATCATCAAGGTTCTCATGAATCGACATGTTTCCACTTATATTATTATCAAAAACTACTATCTTTATAACTAGCGAGGAAAAAATTAATGAAGAAGTAGATATTATATTGCCAATTTATAAGTAGATCAATGTTACCTTAAAATCAATGACGTCTCAATCATTTAATGCACATGGGGAGTATGCCACCAAAAGACCTATGCATAAAAAAATATTGAGACTTTTGTGTTGGGATTAGAAATAAGAAATTTAGGAATCCAACACTGAGACAGACGACCAATAGAATCAGTAGGCAAAGCACATGTATATGCATAAATAGAATCAGTACCAGACTTATCTGAAAACTTACCTTAAGGTTTTACTGAAAATTGATCCGACCGATACTGAAAAGTTGGTCTAACCACCGTCAGCTATCAGTCTGACCGCTGATGTGCCTATGGTCTGACCGCCCATGGCCATCGGTTGGACAGCCCAGGGGCTTATGGTCTAACCGGGCCACTTGAAGAAAAGCTCGACCTTTGCCATCTCAACCTTGGAAGTTCACATTCTCTGTCTTTTTTCTATTTTCTTGCAAGTCTAAAGCAAAACTGAACCAAATGCCTTTGCATATGCTTTCGCCGTCACTTTTAGATTCTTCATCGCTCAACTCAACTTGCTTAAAAGTTTCTAGCAATTGGCGTACTAGTTTGCATTTACTATTCTTTCTTTTATCTTCAAAAGTTAAGTGCTTGTTGTCCTTCTTATTCTTCTCCTCCTCGTCTTTCTTGTTAGATCTTCCACGCTTAGAACACTTGAAACGAATGTAGTTTAGCTCTCCACATTCAAAGCACTGGATTGGGTCTCCTCTTTTTTCTATTTCTAACATTACTCAAAGCTCAAGAAAATTTGTTAGCAAGCAAAGACAAGTCCTTCTCTGAGATTTGCTCGAGTTGGTCATCGAACATGGCATTAAAAGCAGTAAAAGCAGATAAAGAAGAAGCATCAATAGAAGAACTCGAAGAAGACTCCAAAGCATTTGATTTAGAATCAATCTTATGAGAAAGAATATTCATCTCATGTGTGTTAAGTTTGGTGTACAAAGAATCCAAAGTTAGAGTATTCATGTTGATAGATTCTTAAATAGATGTAACTTTCATCTTCCAAATAGACATATCAAGACCATTCAAAAGATGTCGAGAAACTTCAGATTGAATATAATTAGTATCATAAGAATCATCAACAGAATGAAGATTACTCAAAATTTTATTAAAGCGAGCATAATAATCATCAAGAGCTTCCCCAGATTTCATCTCAAATTTCATATACTCCTTTTTAAAAGCATCTTTACGTAATTCCTTGATGTTAGAAGACCCTTGATGAAAATCACATAGAGCCTTCCACATCTCATGCGCAGTTTCAAGATAAGAAATTCGATCAAAATCAGAACGAGAAACTCCATTAAGAATAATATTGCGAGCTTTACAATTGTTTTCAAAATCGGTTTTATTGGCAGCAGTAATCTTATTAGGTATATCATAAGGTTTAGAAATTGTTTGCCAAATATCAAAACTCTGGAACATTATATAAGATTACATCTTTTTGCACCAATATTGAAAATTAACTCCATCAAAAACATGCAGCTTGATTGAAAATTTATCCGCCATGGCAACTCAAGATTATTTAAAATCAAAAGAGAAGCAAAAACAAAGCTCTGATACCACTTGTAGGATCGAACACAAGAACCAAATCTACTAGAGAGGGTGAATGGTAGGAAAAACCAAACAACCAAATATTTTACCGGAAATAAAAGAAACCTCTGACCTGGATGAAGTTGTGATGCACTGTCGTATACCGTCAGTCTGATTGCCTATCTGCCGTTGGTCCGATCGCAGCGCTGCCGACGCTCCGACCGCCTTGATGCCGCCGATCTTGGACTCGACTCCTAGTCCTACTAGGACACCACTCCTAATCCAAATAGGACTCGACTCCAATCTTGGATTTCTATCCAAAATAAACTCCTCTTTCCATACGCACACAATTCCTTTTGTATGCCATATGGAATCTTCACTTCCATGTATATTGATCTCTAGCCTTTATTATACCATGTGATCTCCCAATCATCCGGACATCAACTTCTCCCAAGTTGACTCCCGATCTATTACCAGTAATACTCCCGAGGTCTCAAGACTCACCTACACATGTAAAAACAAAGATACCATATCTGAGCACAAATTCTTTTCCAACTTGACTCGCATTAGCCACACACACTTACACCAATATTCATAGTTATTTTCAAACCAATCTCTTATTAAATAAATCATTTACAAAGCTAATTGTTCATCACAAAATATTAATCATGATAATGATTCTACGATAACCCCCCTCACCCTTAAACTATCGAGAAAAACCGATGCTTGTTTTAAGTAAAGTTGGGGCATCTATAGCGCAAAACCTAGGTATTGTGATATGTTTCAAAGAACCCCATATTTCGGGGCAAAATATTTTAAGAAACACTAGATACAAGCTTTGTATGGTTCATTTAGCTAATATATTTATCCATAATAATTGTTAAAAATTGTATGAGATATTTGTAGTATATATACATTTTAGCTGTATTTTTAACACATGTCAGTTATTGATAGTTTGATTGTTTGTGAGAATATGTAACAAATTAATGTGTCATTATTAGTGGCGATTATGCTGAGTTTTAGCAGCAGAAATAAGGAACAAGATAAAGTAGACAAGAGATAGCGATGGATCCAACCGAAGGTAAGGGGGCCTAGCACCTCCTATGGTCCACTGGCCCATTACAACCCCCTTCTAACACCCCTAGCCCAAGCCAAGCTATAAAGTCCATGTGCTGCTGGTGAAATCCCATACAACACATGAATCGAGCCATTCAAGCGTTATTTTCCAATACACATGACACGTCGCGCCGTCTCCTCTTCTCTTAGGACGGCAGGAGAAATGAAGTGCACCACAACCCTAACTTCAGCGCTTGCGGACGCTGGTGGTGACGTCTAATGGCCGGTCATTGAACGGCCGGAGTGTGCTGTGAACCCGTGACAGCCAAAAGCCAATCGGAGCCGGCAGCAGCGCCTCAGCACACTGCACGGTGAGCCATTTTTTTCTTAATCTCTTATCATTTATGTACTTTCTTTGTGAATAATTACAACCATACAATGCAATATAGCCTACTATGGAAAACCAAATTCATGTTGATTATTTTGATATTCGTCACTCATCTATTCATAGAGTTAAAATAAATGGTAAAATAAACATTACACAATTATTTTTCAAGTGATACAAATAGCACTCATCATTATTACGCACTTGAAAAAAGTAATTTCTTTGATGTAGTTTGCATTTATCTACACTACTAGTATAATGTTCATATATAATTAAATATAAAAAGGGTAGCTAGTTTCTATTTATAGCTTGTTTGTGCAACTGTGTTACCCCACTTCTCTAATTTAGTTCTATATTGGTCACTGACAAGAGGGGTATGTAAAATATTAAATATAATATGGGTGTTTTAGGTAAACCGGGTTTATTGGAACATTTTGTTCTATAAGGTTCTTCTAAACAAATATTATACATGTTGTTTTATGTTATGGATGTCTCAGAATTTGGGATTTTAGAAAATTTACTCTTTTTTTTAACTCTCGTGGAGTACTACTTCAGGGCAGCAGAAGCATCCGCCCGTTAGAGCTCTCTCCTGTTCGGACCGTGAAGGCCCGAAAGGCAATCCAACCCATCCATCATCCAGCCATGTCAGGTCGTTCCGCCCAGAGGATCCAACGGCCGTGCGCAGCCGACAAGTTGAACGGGATGCGATCAGGTCCCTCCACGTGTCACCCGCGGCCACCGTCCCAAGAGCAGTGGAAACGCTCCTTCTTCCCCAGAGAGGAAGGAAACAGGGGAAGAAGAAGGCAGGAGCGGAAGTGTGAGACCGCCCCAAATTTGAGCTCCCGCTCCGCTCTCCCCCCTATTTATCCCCACCCGGATCGAACCCTAGGGCTCTCGCCATTCCTGCAATCCCGCCCCGCCGCCATGCCTCGCCGCCGCTGCAGCCGGAGCGGCGGCGACCAGGTCACCATCGACCTTGTCGACAGCGACGAAGGTGAGCCCGCGCGCCTCCAAATCTCCTATTTTTATGTTTGTTTCTGTGTGTTTGTGCGCTTGTTGATCTACTCGTTGCGGTGATTGGAGGAAATGGTGTTTGGTTTGGTTTTGTGGTAGGTGGCTGTGGCCGGATGGTGCTTGCTTGCTCCCCTGTTGGATATGGGTTTGGGTTTGGATGGTTGGTTGGTTGGCTCAAAGTTCGTTTCTTGGAAATGGGGAGGGGTTTTAGGCTCCCTGGGGTCTCAGATGGTCAGATTTTCTATTTTTTTAGCTTAATTTTGGTGCTGGTTCTGATGATACTTGCTTCATATGTTGGAAATGGCAAGCTTTTGTAGGTTCACTGCTGCATAATTTTTCCTGATAGTGTAGGGGCTATATCTTCTTTGTTTTATATCATATCACTTGTTTATCTAGACTTTATGGGCCTATGACCTTTAGGATTACTAACTGGCTCTACAGGCGAGGCCACTCAAGCTGCATATTCTAGCTTTTAGAACAGTTCCACGATCCATTGCATCATTCAGTAGTTCATGTGTTGTTCATGATGTGATATGGCTGATTGTTTCGCCAAGCAAATGTCAATTACATGCTACATGGCTTGATTTTGCTATCTGCTGCTTGTTTAGGTAATGTTTTAGCATGCGCAGACTTTGTGTTGCTGATTTAATGCATATATCACCTATAGTCGGTATATATCCTGTATAGTGTGTCTATGCTCTAAATTTTAATACAAGTTAAACCACATATAGGGCAGCAACAAGGCTGCATAGCAGCCAAGCACTAAGTGGAGGTGTCATCTCTCACTGTCAGTCATTTAAACCATTCAATCGCTTTTCATTATTCAATTCCTGTTATTTCTGTACCTCATGGTATTTATTTATCCATGTGTGGAGAGCAATAGAACTTGTCACATCCAATTGCTCTGGTTTATTGGTGGCTCTCTACAGAATTTAGGGCCAACTTTGTTTAACTAGTACCTGCAGGATTATAGTTTGTTAAAATGTCCTGCCTCAGTGCTAATTTGAAGGGTTTCATTCTGGATATCATTTACAAAGTATAATGACGATTTAGATTTGTTCACATATTCTTGCATGGTGATTAAAATATTAATTTACATCTCTTGCTAAAACAGAGTTATTTCTTTTTTTTCCAAAAAAAACAGAGTTATTTCTTTTTTTTAAAAAAAACAGAGTTATTTCTGTAGGTTATGGATTTAGATACTAGATGTTTGTGTTGGTTATAGGATTTGTGATCTATCTATGCATTTGGAGGATCAAGTTATAGTTTGTTATTCCATCTATGTTAGAAGTTGTAACTGAAAAGAGTTTCATGTCCATCTTGATTAAGAGAAACGGATTGTTAGCAACTCTATTGTGTTTCTTCTACCAAGATTTTTGTGTTATAGCTAGGATAAATGTTTACAGCTTGGAAAAGCAGGTAATAACCTCATTATGCTTATCTCCTTAGTTCAGTTTACTATTACTGTTCCGTTCTGTTCATGTTGGAGTATTCATATTGTTGGATTTCTGTTGAGACTTTTGTTGCTTTTGCTGTATGACTGACATGATAGAACAATGGCGTAGCCTGGAGCCCTGGACAAGTGTTAGAACATGGTAATATTTTTTTTAATGGAAGCCTGGAGGGTTGGAAATATGATAAATGATAAGCATCACAGTAAAAATGTCCCAGCTATAGTTTGATTCTCACACCATACGGGTGGTGCCACCTGGCCATCGCCATCCTCCCAATGGTATTTACCTATGATCTAGTGAATAGTGATAATTACAAAAAGGAATAGCTACACAAAGGACATTTGATTGTTTGAATGTCGGAATCTTTAGTACCACGATGTGAACCAGGCTACTGGAATTTTAGAAATATATTCCAGCAGAAGATACAACACTTGATCTTCTAAATCGTATCCTACTGATTCATTATATGACTGGTGCAGACATTGTCATTAGCTGTTAATTGTGTTATATTCTTCTAGTCATGTGTCTTGCGTTGTTTTTAAAGATTGGACTGTTAAGATGACTTTGTTATGAAGTATGATTTCTGTAAACAAAAGTGCCTTTGTCAAGGGTAGAAGCATACAAGACAATTTCTTATTGATTCAGCAAATGGCAAGAAGCCTACACAAGAAGAAGGAGCCTCATATTATGCTCAAACTTGATATATCTAAGGCTTTCGATTCAGTTGGGTGGCCTTTTCTGTTTGAGGTATTACAATAGTTGGGTTTTGGAAGACGGTGGTGTACCCTGTTAAGTCTGCTACTTTCTACTTCTTCCACAAAGGTGCTGGTCTATGGGGAACCGGACAATGTAATTTCTAATTGCCGAGGGCTCCGGCAAGGTGACCCGCTGTCCCCTATGTTATTTTTCTTGGTCATAGACGTGTTGAATTCTCATGTGGTTCAAGCTACTCGAGAAAATTTGTTGTTGCTCCTTGCTGTCCAGCAGACTGAACACAGTATATCTCTTATGCCAATGAAGTAATCATGTTCTTGAGACCGGCCAGAAGTGACCTTTCCCTCATAAGGCAGATTATGGACTTCTTTGGTCATATTTCTGGACTCAAGACCAATTTGCTGAAAAGTTCTGTTACTCCTACTCAGTGTAATGAGGAAGATTTGGAAATTATCTATGATGAACTTTCCTGTGAAGTGAAGGATTTTCCTTGTACTTATCTTGGCATACCGCTCATGATTCACAAGCCTACCAAAGCTGATTTGATGCCATTAGTTGACAAAGTTGCTGATAACTTGCCGGGTTGGAAGGCTTCTCTCATGGCTGCTTGTGGCGGTTCGAGTGGTTTTAACGGCTATTCCTATCTATGTAATGATGGCGATGGATCTACTCAAGTGGGTGTTCAAAGCTATTGATAAGAAGCGCAGAGGTTTTCTCTGGGAAGGGCACGATAAGGCCAATGGTGGCAGTTGCATGGTGTCCTTGGAGTGCGTTTGCCGGCCCTTACAGTATGGCGGCGTTGAGATTCTTAATCTTGAAAAGTTGGAATGGGCCTTACACGTTCATTGGCTTTGGCTTCAAAAAACAGATTCCTCTTGGTCTTGGGCTAGTTTGCCTATCCAAGTATCCTGTAATGTGCAGGCCCTTTTCAGTGTAGCTGTGGAAACTATTATTGGTAATGGGGAGAATACCAAATTCTGGACTGATAGATGGCTGCAAGGCAAAACAATTGCAGAGTTGGCCCCCAACCTTTTTGGGACAATTCCCTAAAGGGCAAGGAAACAACGCACAGTAGCGCAGGCTTTGGCTAATAGGACTTGGGTGGGTGATATTAAAGGAGGTCTCACAACTCAGGTTATTCGTGAGTACCAGTTGATTTGGGACTTGGTAGATAGTTTATTTTTGCAACATGATGCGCAGGACCAGCATATATGGAAGTTTTGAAGTACAGGTTCCTACACAAGCAAGTCAGCCTACAATTCTTACTTTATTGGATCCACCAAGTTTGCCCCTTGGAGGCGAATTTGAGAAAGTTGGGCTCCTCTGTGCTGCAAGTTTTTCCTTTTGTTGGCAGTAAACAACCGCTGCTGGACAGCGGACCGTCTTGCCAAACGCGATCTTGCGCACCCGGCAGCTTGCCCACTATGTGATCAAGAGGATGAAACCATCCAGCACATCCTTGTGTCATGTGCCTTCTCCTGGCAAGTTTGGGCCTTGATTTTCTTGAAGCCGGGTTTGTGGCTGCTGCCCCTCAGCTTTCAGTGACTCACTTTTCTAAATGGTGGTGGAAAATCGTCAAGGATGCTCCTAAGGAGCGGAAAAAGGGGCTGAATTCCTTGATTATCCTAGTTGCTTGGGAAATTTGGAACCACCGGAATGACTGTGTTCAACAGAGCCAATCCAGACCTCATGGAGGTGCTGTGGATAGTGGCAGCAGAAGCTAATCTTTGGTGCCTAGCTGTTGCTCTTGCGCTCCAAGACTTCCTCTATAGGTCACTAACCCCGGGTCACTAGGCTGCCCTAGGGCTAGGATGGTTTTGGTCGCCTGTTGCCTTGTGTGATAATTTCTATGAGTGTGTTTGGGTGATGGGCTTGTGAGCCTTGGTTGTATGGGTGTTTGTTTGCCTTTCTTCTTAATGAAATGAAGCGCGGCTCTCATGCAGTTTCTAAAAAAAAAAGATGACTTTCTAAACTGATTAGTGAAGCGGTGGGGGAGGAATTAACTTTTAAATTCACATGTTTTACTGATGATGAGTCCAGTTGTGGTATGCAAAGCATATGATGAATGTCAGAGTAACTTCTAGCTACATTTTTAGTACGACTGAGTAGCCACTTCATTGCGTGAATAGATTATGTTAGTGTATCTTCATACCTTGAGCTCTAAATCTTATTTTCATTTTATGTTTGCTATGCAGAGTGCAAAAACAAGCGTCCTCGAAGAAGCCTCAAGCCAGCAGCGAGGACCGCTGGGAGCTCCAAAAGTGCAAGTCTTGGTGCCCTAACCACAAATAGAAGATCGAACCGCATTGCAACAAGCAACAGAGACAAAAAGAATAAAGATAAATTGAATACTGACATTTTTGAATCATACTTGGAGTATGTCCTGCCCCTCTTTCTCTCTCTTGCGTGCACACGTGCATGTGTTAGTTTGCCTTCTTATTTACTTCTATAACTTTGTCGATAGGGATCTGTGGAAGCACATTGATGAAGAAAAGAGGAGTGCTTATGCATACTTTGACTCATTGTGGTTTAACATGTACAACAGCGGACATAATAAGTCAAATGTCCTTAAATGGATTAAGTCTAAGAAAGTATTTTCAAGACAATATGTTTTTGTTCCTATTGTTTGCTGGTAGGTTGCTTGCTCTACTACCTTATGATTTGTTAATTCCGTTATGAAATATATTCAATTTTCCACTTTCTTAACTATAGGGGGCACTGGAATCTCCTTGTCTTGTGCAACTTTGGTGAGACAGACTACCTGGGTACTGACAAAGGACCACGCATGCTGCTTCTGGATTCACTTAAAACGACAAATCCAACAAGGTTGCGATTGGCTATCAGAAGGTCTGATCCTCCCCACATCCCCTCAATATAAGCCTTGAAAAGAGTTGTAAAAAGGATCTCTTTGATAATATGTATAGATCTATATTGCTACAGGCAATTCAAAATATTTAAAACAAACTGTTGTTTTTATTCTGAATGGGTATGCAGCAATATATTGTTGGAATTTGGAACAGACCAGCAGGTGGACTTACTGGAGACCTGTTTCTCTTTGGACCACAATGGATACGCTTTTCTTCAATTTGATATATCCAACATTAGACCCAATATAGGTTTTGGACACTTGGACATTGCTTGGGTAATTAGGATGCTCGTTGCCACTGGCCCGTAATCAGTTTATGATGCCTAGCATGGCCACCTCAAACTTCTTGCTTTTGCTTGTGCCCTGCTGAGGCCTTGGTTTATTTTCACAGAAACTATTCATTTATACATCTCGACTTCTGATAGCACATAAATGGCAAAATTATGTACTTAGTCTCTTAGTTAAATTTGCTTCCTCTTCTTTTCTTTTCTTTTTTTTGCTGGTGTACCAGATTTATTGCCGATATTTTTAAAACTGAAGAGCGGGAAGAGAATGAGCAATTCATTAACAAAATATGTCTTGAGTTTCCTGAGGTATGGTGTTTAAAATCTCAAAGTGCACTGTTTCAGCTTCTGCATGATGTTCTAATCTGAATTTCTTATGATGTTACTTAAACAACTTTGCAGGTGCCACAGCAGAATGGGGATGAATGTGGTATATATGTTCTTTACTTTATCTACTGTTTTCTTCAGAACAAAACATTGGGAGAAGACTTCAGACAGCTGGTGTGTCACACATTTCCACCTTTACCCTGCTTTCCTTTTGCACCTTAAAAATGCTTTACTAATATGTTTTGTCTCTATGAATTAGTTTGATGATCCAGAAGAATTAGAGAACTTCCGCATGGGGGTTCATTCATTCCAGGAGTATGTTTTTTTCTGTACATATTTTTAATTTCCTATATGTTAATTTGTGATCTTATTGTCTTCTTTTTTTTGCTTCTACAGGAATAGAAAAAATGAAATTGCAGAATAGATCAGCATGGTGGATGGTAAGATTTCACCAAGTATATGTAGTTATGAGGTATGTAAGAGCTGTTATGAAATCATTACCTCTTCTCTTTTGCTTTTGCCTCTTGTCTCTCTTATCAAGCTTTTTTTCTCTTGTATGTGTAACAGAATACAACAGCAAATGGCCAGTTCATCTCCCTGGTGGCACAACCCGAGGAAGTTTGAAGATTGTCAAGAATTTGTTTGTCATACAGTTCATGCCGTGAGGAGGAAGAATATGTTTGTCCAACATATAAAGCTTCAATGTCACAATCTAGCGCTATCCAGATCTTTCTTGATCCAGGCTATTCATAAGCTGAAAGCCCCTTTTTTTCGATTGGGTTTCGTCAACAGTTAGCACCTGTTTAGTCGTATAGAATCTCAGATGATTCCTTTCCTTAAAAAATAGCCTATTTGAACGATTTGATACTATACTTATGCATTGTCTGGAAATGCTGGGTGGGATTTCCATCACCCTTTCAGAATATTTAGCAGGGGTTATATGATGTATATCAATGCTTGTATCCAGATTTTAAAGATGTATCCCCCTACTTATGCATTGTCTGGAAATGCTGGGTGGGATTTCCATCACCCTTTCAGAATATTTAGCAGGGGTTATATGATGTATATCAATGCTTGTATCCAGATTTTAAAGATGTATCCCCCCTTCCAGATAATAGCATTACAGTTTCGTACTTGATACATTGAACTGTTGTTAGCGTCAGTAATCTGAAAGTAACAGTATGTTCTTTTTTACATAAGAGTAATAATATGTTGTGAATCCGTCTTGATACTAAAGCAGAACTCAACC